>JABUQX010093251.1:27500-35000 GCA_015478945.1 Trachelipus rathkii | reverse complement strand
AAATCTTCAAAATTGTCAAATTACATTCGTTCTTCCTCTCTTATGAAGGTTGTTATCTAGGTTCTTCTTCTCTTAAAATCTACTTCTCTTTTTCTTCTCATCACTTTCTCTATTTTCTCACTTGTTTTTTTTCTAAAAGACCCATTTAAATTATTTCCTATGACCCCGCCCTCTTTTCTATCTTTTCCTAGCGCTTTTATTTCTTCTTCTTTTTCAGGACCATTCGGCCACTCATCCTCTCCTTGTTGCAATTAATTATTAGGATAGCTATTTATAAGTTATATTTTATTATTATTATTATTATTATTCAGTAGTATGTGATTTTATATTGTATATTTGTTGTATTAATACATAGGATGGTAAGTATATAAGATAAAATGTATATATTTATTTATAAATATAGTATGAGTGCGGTTCTCCTCTTTTTCTACAAATGAAGTAAATAAATGAGTCATGTTACGCATTCGGTTTATTTTGCAATCAGGAGAGGAATGTTGAGGCCCTTATTATAAAGCGATTGGCGAAAATTTAAGAAAGGCATTAGACTGCATTTTTACCAGCTCCCGGTCATCTGAGAATGAGTAAGAAATGCTTTAAAAATGTCGACCTATATTTTGACGATCAACTACTACTACTACTACTACTACTTCATCACTTCTTCATTGACCTGCGTAGACCTCGTTAAAATATATATATTATGCATCAAACAGAACTTGACGATACTTTAATAAAACTTTGTACAAGTGTTTTTGGTGCAAAAGAACTACGCCCTTAAATATTAACGAAACTTGGATTTTATTTTCATACACAAACACACCTTGATTTTTAAGTATTTTTGCTTTGTATATTACTAGTAAGTAACGAAATAGAAGAAAATGTGTTATTTAGAAGAAAAGATATGTTGTGATACAAATGTACTGTTATTATGTTTTTATCCAAGATAAGCCAATACAAAATTGAGCGTTTGTTGATATTTCGGAAATGAAACCAAATTGTTACAAGATATCTCTCACAAAAAGGAGATTCTAATATTATAAACAGTTCTTTTTACGTTACAAGGCATTATCTTTTTATAAACAAAACGAAAAATTATATTTTCGTATCATCGGAATTCTTAATTTAAGTTGTTAAAAACACATTGTAATTATTTGTCAACATTTAATAACCTTTTTTTTTGTATTTTATAATATAATTAAAAACTAATATTGAAGGGTTAATATAAATTAGGGTAGCAACCTGTGAAGGTCTCTGTCTGTATAGTATTGTGAATGATATATGGTGGTGGTGTGGGTGCTTCTGAATGAATTAAAAGTATAAATGTTTGATCAGTGGTGGTTATTATAAATTTGGAGTAGATGTGTTAGGCATGAATGCATTGAATACTTAATAACCCCTCGGAAAGGAGGTATTAAATGTTCTCATAATAGAAAAATAATATATGGCATATATTTGCATGTTATTATATGTTTCACCTCCCCGTCCCCTAAGCACATATGGATTCGTGGCATAGCATGTGTCATAAACATTATTACTTTCTAATTCAATTTCACCTACCTACCTTTATCACAGTTATACTTTGTTTTGTTTTTTTTTTGAATTCTCACACATCTGTCTTGCTCTTCTCTTCTCTCTCGCCCCTAATATGTTGGGTTGCCTCCCCTTTTTTATCCGTCCACAAGTTCCCTTTGGGCCCTGTACCTCTTCCCGCAATTGGGGTTTTTCAGTTCACCCAAAACACTTTCCTCTCCGAATTGAGGGTGCAGGAGAAATACCGGCCCTTTTAGCTCACCTATGACTGGGCCACCAATTGTAGGAGCTATCTTATTTAACCACTGAGGAGGCTGTTCTTAACACTTGGGTGTATATATTTCTCGGGCCCCCTATGTGAATAATAAGGTTACCGCTTACCGTGTGGTACACGGGCGGTAAAACCGGCGTTAGAGTTCTGGGAGTATCTTCCGAGGCCACATCCACAGCCTACCATACGGGGGTGGAGTCCGGGGAAGATTGTGCTGGGTCTTCTGGCCTGTAGGATTGGGCTCCTTTTTTACCAGGCCACAGCATATCCCCACTTTCTCTCCAGGTAAGCCTGTTTTTCCACTGTTGATTGCCTTTTCATTTTTTCCAGGCAAAGTTGTCATCTCGCCAGCGAAAGCTGCAAATCCGTAATCTTTACGCACTGCAGCCAGGGCGGTCGGCAACCCTTTGGTGGTCCCAAAAGTGTGCACAAGCTAACCGAGAGAAGAGGAAACTCTATAGGCAATACAAAAGGACCCGGTCACCACCCCAAAACATGATTATTTTTTTTTAAAGCAGCTGCGGCAGGATCTCGGCGAATTAATTCGCAAACGCGTAAACAATTTTTTCGAACTTACATTTCAACTGTTAACTCCACAAACTTCACCTTCCTTAAGGGTTAGAAAGTTAAAAATATTCTCGATCGCTCCAACAAAAACAAACCCGGCCCCCACGTCCTCTGTTATGGGCCCCTGCTGCTGTTCAGAGATGCATTAGTTATAGGATTTTGTTTAGTCACTCGAGTTTCTTTCCGCTATCCTGAAGCCTTCCAAAGATTGAGAACTAACACTGCACTGCCAAACTTTTCAACAGCGAAAGGGCGAAATCATTACCTTATTAACTGTCCTTTTTACCACTTGCAGGTATTCAAACACTGGCGAATTAAAAAAGACGGTTTGCTTCTTACCCCAGAACATGAGGTTCGTCCCATCATTTCATTGCTCGTCTACCATCCCCTCAGCATCAGCGGTTTTTGCCTGGCATCTGTCTAACAGAATTTCGGATCGAGTTTCTTTTCCATCTATTTGGACTACAGCCTTTTGCTAATTCCTATTCCCCAAACCTGGGAAAGATCCGAAAGTTAGTAAACAGCCAAAGACCAATTTTCGCTGACCTGTCATTCATGTAAATAAATGGAGAAAGAAAAATGGTTTTTTGGTCGCTTTTTGCTCCATGTTCTGGAGAGTCACCAAGTCTTTTCAAATTTATTCCCCAGTTTGGTTTTTCCGCAAAAAATCGCTCGACCGCGGACCCTTTGTTAAAACTGATCATGACATCCGGGAAGCCCTCACACCTAAAGGAATGATTTCTTGGTGTCTTTCTTTGGACCTTGGAAAAAGCTTACGACACAACGTTGGAGAACTGGTATTTCTCCTTAAACTCCATTCGCTCGGTTTTCCGTGGACAATCTCCCTCTTTTTTTTCTTATCAAAATGCCCCTCCTGTCAAATAGATCCAGTTCCAGTTCGGTGCCTCTTTCTATTATTGTCACGTCCACTTTATTAAATGGAATATGAGGGGGTTCCGCAGTGGCAGTGTTCTTAAGATTGTATTACTATTTGCTCTCGGGTTTAATGACATCACGTTACTTCTATCCCAGCGACGTCAATTTTTCCTCTATGTGATGACCATTGCTTTTATATAAGCCGCACAGATTGTCTTTCCTTGACGGCAACTTCAACTAGTATTTGGGAATTATTTTCCACCAATGTGGGTAACTCCACGGCTTCCATATCCTTATTCTATCAAAACCACTCAGCGGTGCTTTTAAGAAAAAAGGGAATCGAAGAACCTGACACCTCCTCTTCCCAGCGAACCTAACTTTTAATAGGGTTACGCCCATCCCCTGTAACTTCACAAAGTTCAAATTCTTAGGGCTCCTTTCTAGATGACCACCCTAAACAATACGCACTGCATATTAAACTCCTCCAAAACGAACATTGTCTATCGCGTTCTTGTTTAAGTCCTCTCGCCCCTCAAAAATTCTTTGAAGCGCTGACACACGCAAGTCCCTTTTTTAAGTTTTCTTTTATTCGCCCTGGTCCGAAAATCGAAATGGACTAGGGCTGTGTTTGTTAGTTATGGTCAGGGGCGCTTCCCTACCCCTCTACTGCCCTTTAGATCCACCCAAAACGAGGCAATCCGTTATCTTCCACGGAGGCCTTCCGAATCATACCCCCCCCCGGATCGTGAGCCTTGAAGTTGAATCTCTAATGTGATGCCACTCTCTCTTTGAAAGGGAAAAGAAACATATGTGCACAAGTTAAAATTCTTCGGCTTTCATTACCCCAATTACCCGTCTGCTTTGACACCGATTCTGCAGGAAATACCTCAGAATCCTCTATACTGGCCATTTCCAAGCAGTTTACATCCTTAATTTCCTCAACATCCCTTTGAAAAGTGCTGCCTTTCTCTTATGATGAAGGGTATACACCTTGGCTATTTCCTGCACCCACATGTGTCTGGTCCTGACCTCTCTCTCCAAATCTAGCCACCCTGCTGCCTTCTTAAAGCCATCATTCCTGTTTCATTCCGCAGCTCACGATGAATTTACTCTAGTGTTTACTGACGGCTCTAAAGCAGGGGATAGTGTGGGTGCTTTTGTTGCCTTTCCTGACCACAATCTCTCCCACATGCTTCAATTTTTACGGCAGAATTAATAGCTATAATGATTGCCCTTCTCGAATTCTATTCCTTAATCAAGACCACTCTTATGTAATTTATTCAGATTCGCTCAGCGCGCTTAAATCATCTTATTCTAAAAACAAAGGTATCCGTTGTACAAAAATTTCTTCGGCTGCTGCACTAACGAAAGAAAGAAATCATTCTATGTTGGACCCCCTCTTATATAGGGGTATTTGGCAATGAAATTGCCGATAGAGAGGCCAAAATGCCCTCCTCTTTTGAAGCTGTTCCAGGTACTTCCCGGATGCAATTCGAGAAGGCCGCGTCCCGACAACTGATTAATTATCCTGCTCTCTGACAAGGCTTTCGATCTTATTGGTGAGTGGTCTTATACTCGACAACGAAAGCGCTTACACGAAGTGATACGTGCACGCCTCCGTATCGGCCACACCAGTATCACTCACGGTCACTATATGTCACGGGATCCTCCTCCCATCTGCAAATTTTGCCGTCGCCGTACCCCGCAATGTTCGCCATATCTTCATTGATTGGGCCCCATTCGCCGTCGTCATTTTCCTACTTTATGGTTCATAACACCTTCTAAAAGGTTATCCCATATCTTATCTGAATCTTCTCACTTTAGCAGTATAATTCTATTTTGTATCTTCAAGAAATGAGCATTTTTTTATAATATATGATTATGTTATGTAATATGAGGACTTTGTAATATAAGGATATATTTTATTTTTTTAAAGTTTTTAATTTATTCTTAGACTAAATATTCATTTCGCCACTCAAATTTTCGTTGACATGTAAAATATGTATAAGCCACGACCCACCCATAGAGTTGATTATTCAACCCAATGTGGCTGCTTCTTTGTGAGCCGTGGCGGATTCTGTACATTGACTAAAAAAAATAATAGCAGAGTGAGGCAGAGATGTGTTGTCTCCATGGCTATTCAATTTGTTTATAGATAAGGTAACTAAAGATAAATGTGGTAGGGGAGGCTGGTGGAGAATGGTAGAAAGTGGAGGATACTTTGCTTATTGTATGCAAATGATTTGGTTTTATTCGATGAATCAGAACTTAAAGTTTGACAAGATTGGTATAGGGGTTTGAAAGTAAATTGAGATTAGAGCAAGGTGAGAAAAGTCCAAAGTATGAAATCGTGTTAGGTGGTAGGAAGCTCAAGCAAGTATCAAGATTTTAAATATTCAGTCTATATATTAGATGAAAAGGGAACGGATGATGCAGAGTGTAGTAGGAAGGTGGCTGGTACAATCAAATCGTTGGTGAATGCAAGGTTACTTAGCTTCGAGTGCGCTAGGGTTTTGCATGACGGTATGTTACCAGAATTATTGTATAGTAGCAAAACTATGATGTGGAATAAGAGGCATAGATCTAAAGTGGTCTGCTCGGACAGATAAATTTGCGTTCTAGGCGTGGGAAGAATTGATAAAATAAGGAATGAACGTATTGAGGATTTGCATGAAGGAATGAACTTATTATGGAGTTGCGTGGGAGACGAAAGGAGTAAATGGGAGAGTATTAAGATGGTTTGGTCATTTTGAAAGGATGGATGATAGTATATTGGTTAAGCGGTTGTAAAGTGACGAGTGTGTGATGAGAGGTCACCGGCTGGGAGAAGTAAGAAAAAGTGGAACGAACGAGTCAGTAAGTGTGTTTGAAGGAACGGAATGTGAATTTGATTCAAGCTAGAGGAATGGCATGGTTATGTGTGAGGAGGTTAGGACTCCGACCCCCTACGAGATACCCCACTGGGTCTCTCGCTTTAAGGTGGGGTTTGGCTGCGACAGACTTGCACTTAAGGATATTGTTGTGGGGGGGGGAACTTTCTTTTTCAACTTCATGTTGTTCTACTCTCTATTGTTTCCCTTGCATGTTTGCACACTCCACCCAAAGTGTGGGCTAGGCTGAAACAAAAATTAGCAGCGAGTCCCGAGTAATCTTGTTTTACCATCATGAAACATGTATTGGTGCTTTTCATATAGTAGTGTTGTGTAAAGTTCATACGTCGCCATTATTTTAAATTCTTTGTGTAAGCTTGTTTGAAAGTTTTTTTTTTTTTTTTAAATCAATTTCTCCCAGATTGACAAGATTATAGGAAATTAATTTTAATCAAATAACTTTCTTAACACCCGAGCTTTTCTTTGCGTCAAACCTCCTAGAACCTATAACATAGTTTTTGAATTCATTCTTCTATTAGTTACCTTGCAGAACAAAAGGGCACTTGTGATCTCTAGTTATAGAGGGTATGTATTATGCTCACTATGATAGGAAGCATTTTGTTTAGTAGACTACTGTAGTACTTATTCTTTTTAAAAAAATCGACTACGAAATTTGTCAAACTCTGAAACTGGGGAAAAAAATCCATTGGTTTGGACCAATATTCAATAGTGAATTAACATTCAAAAATAAATCTTAAAAGATGTCCAAGTTTTTTTACATCTATTGCAGGAATTCTGCATATACTTTTTATAACATTGATTTTCGTTTCCATTAAAAATTCTTAAATGTTTTAAAAATTAGATTCTTGTGTAGGGATGGGTAGGATAATTGTAGAAAACAATTTAGTTCTCTATCTTCGAAATTCCTCTCTTAAAAACAGCAGATTCAAAAAATTGCACTTTTTTGGGGTGTGTGGATAAGGGCCATGAACAAACTAGTAGTGGTCCCCATCGGTCAACTTTTGATTTCGATCCCAAGTAAATTCCGTCGGCGACTTATTTCCAGGTGCATTGGCAGCCCTGTTCGGAAAAATGGGTAAATCTTACAGAATTGCCCTTGTACACGTGAATCTACAATTAGTCCATAATATTTTTGTAGATCGAAGAGTACTAGTTCAACCCGGTAGACACCATTAGTGGCCGACAGTAATTGGTTTTATGTTCCGATTATTTACGAATAAGTAAGTGGTTGAACTTGGATTTTACAGTCGATCTTAAAAAATCTACAAGCTTATTACGATTTTGGTTGCTGCCCGATGCTTTTCTAATCACACTATAAAGCAGGAGTTAACTAAAAATACCTTGATGATCTTGCATAATATTGGGGTT
>JABUQX010093251.1:0-17500 GCA_015478945.1 Trachelipus rathkii | reverse complement strand
ATTCACGTTTATCAACATAACTTAGGAATCCAGAGTGTTCAAATCTTTTGTTTATTTCGTAAAATGACATGAAAAATGTCCAAAAAAATATATAAGAATATTTGTTATTCGCAGGGCAGGCAGGCCAAGGCAGGCCAGGCAAGCAGGGCAGTAGGCAGGCACGGTAGGGTCCCGACGACCAGGGCGATTCGTAGCCAGGAAGGCAGGAAGGCAGGAGGCAGGAAGCAGCAGCAGGGCAGGCAGGCAAGCAGGCAGACAGGCAGGCAGCAGGCAGGCAGCAGGCAGGCAGGCAGGCAAGGCAAGGCAGGCAGGCAGGCAGCAGGCAGCAGGCAGCAGGCAGCAGGCAGCAGGCAGCAGCAGCAGCGCAGCAGGCAGGCAGCAGGCAGGCAGGCAGGCAAGGCAGGCAGCAGGCAGGCAGGAAGACAGACAGGCAGGCAGGCAGCAGCAAGGCAGCAGGAAGGCAGCAGGCAGGCAGGCAGGCAGGCAGGAGGGCAGGCAGGCAGGCAAGCAGGCAGCAGGCAGCAGGCAGCAGGCAGCAGGCAGCCATATCGATGTTATATTTACTAATTAAGTTCATACAAAGTGTTTATTTACAAATTTTACTTCTTTTTTCACAATTACCTTTTTATAATAGCTATCGAATATAAATTCACTGTATCACATAACTTATAAATCCCAGAGTTCAAATCTGGTGTTTATTTCGTAAAAGGGACATGAAAAATGTCCAAAAAATATAAGAATATTTGTTATTCGCAGGCACGGAAGCACGCAGCAGGTAGCAGGAGGCGTTAGGCAGGGAAGTAGGATAGCAGGCAGCAGCAGGCAGGCAGGAGGCAGGAAGCATTCAGGCAGGCAGCAGCAGGCAGGCAGGCAGGCAGGCAGCAGGCAGGCAGCAGGCAGCAGGCAGCAGGCAGCCAGCACAGGCAGGGCAGGCAGGCAGGCAGCAGGCAGCAGCAGTTCAGGAAGCATGTTTCAGAAGGCAGTCAGCAGCAGGCAGGCAGGCAGCAGGCAGGCAGGCAGGGCAGGCAGGCAGCAAGGCAGGCAGGCAGGCAGGCAGGCAGCAGGCAGGCAGGCAGCAGGCAGGCAGGCATTGAAATAACTACATATCTATGTTATATTTACTATTTAAGCATACAAAGTGTTTATTTCTCGATTTTACTTCTTTTTTCCACAATTACCTTTTAATAATAAGCTATTCGAAATATAAATTCACTGAGTACAATAACTTAGGAATTCCCAAGTTCAAATCTTTTGTTTATCGTAAATGGACATGAAAAAGTCCCAAAAAATATAAGATATTGTTATCGCAGGCAGCAGCAGGCAGGCAGGCAGGCAGCAGGATAGGCAGGCAGGCAGGCAGCAGGAAGGCAGACAGACAGGCAGGCAGGCATGCATGCAGTTCATTGAAATAACTACATATCGATGTTATATTTATTATTTAATCATACCAAATGTTTATTTCACGATTTACTTCTTTTTCCAAAATTACCTTTTTAATTAGCTATCGAATATAAATTCACTGTATCACAAAACTTATGAATCCCAGAGTTTTCAAATCTTTTGTTTATTTCGTAAAATGGGACATGAAAAAATGTTCCCAAAAATATATAAAATATGTTATATATAGGCAGGCAGGCAGGCCAGGCAGGCAGGCAGGCAGGCAGGCCACCAGGCGAGTCAGGCAGCAGTCAGCAGGCAGCAGCACGGCAGCAGCAGGCGAGGAAGAAGCAGGCAAGGAAGGCAGGCAGTTCATTGAAATAACTACATATCGATGTATTATTTACTAAGTTCATACAAAGTTTTTATTTCACGATTTGACTTCTTTTTCACAATTACCTTTTTATAATAGCTATCGAATATAAATTCACTGTATCACATAACTTATGAACCCAAGAGTTCAAAGCTTTTGCTTTTTTCGATAAAATGACATGATAAAATGGTCCCAAAAATATATAACAATATTAGTTATTCGCAGCAGGCAGGCAGGCAGGAAGCAGGCCAAGCAGCAGGCAGCAGGGAGGCAGAGTAGGCAGGCAGTAGGTAGGCAGGCCAGGCAGGCAGGCAGCAGCAGGAATGCAGGAAGCAGGAAAGAGGCAGGAGTCCAGGCAGTCAGGCAGGCAGTTCAGCAGGCAGCAGGCAGGCAGGCAGAGCAGGCAGGCAGGCAGGCAGGCAGCAGGCAGGCAAGCAGGAAGGAAGGAAGGCAGCAGGTAGGCAGGCAGCAGGCAGGCAGGCAGGCAGGCAGGCAGGCAGCAGGGGCAGCAGGCAGCAGGCAGGCAGCAGGCAGACAGCAGGCAGGCATGGCAGGCAGGCATGCAGATTCATTGAAATAACTACGATATCGATGTTATATTTAACGATTTAAGTTATATAAGGTTTATTGGTCACGATTTTACTTCTTTTTTCCCAATTCCTTTTATACTAGTCCTATTCGAAATAAATTCACTGTATCACATAACATGAATCCCAGAGTTCAAATTCTGGTGTTTATTTCGTAAAATGGGACATGAAAAAGGTCCCAAAATTATATAGAATATTTGTTATTCGCAGGCAGGGAGCAGGCAGGCAGGCAGGCAGGCAGGTAGGCAGGAAGGTAGGCAGGCAGGCAGGGAGGCAGAAGGCAGGAGGAAGGCAGGAAGGCAGGCAAGCAGGCAAGCAGAGGCAGGCAGGCAGGCAGCAGGCAGGCAGGCAGGCAGGCAGGAAGCAGTTAGCGCAGGCAGGAAGCAGCAGGCAGAGCAGCAGCAGCAGGCAGGCAGGCGGTGCAGGCAGCAGGCAGGAAGGCAGGCAGCAGGCAGCAGGCAGGCAGCAGGCAGGCAGGCAGGCAGGCAGCAGGCAGGCAGATAGCAAGGCAGGCAGGCTTTGAAATAACTACATATCGATTTTATATTTACTATTTAAGTTAATACAATGTTTAATTCACGATTTTACTTCTTTTTTTCAAAATTACCTTTTTATAATAGCTATGGAATATAAATTCACTGTATCAAATAACTTAGGAATCCCAAAGTTCAAATCTTTTGTTATTCGTAAAATGGACATGTAAAAATGTCCCAGAAAATATATTAAGAATATTTGTTATTCGCAGGTAGGCAGGCAGGCAGGCAGGCAGGCAGCAGGCAGGCAGGCAGGAAGGCAGGCAGACAGGAAGGCAGACAGGCAGGCAGTTCATTGAAATAACTACATATCAAATGTTATATTTACTATTTAAGTTTATACAAAGTGGTTATTCCACGATTTTACTTCTTTTTCAAAATTACCTTTTTATAATAGCTATCGAATATGAATTCACTGTATCAAATAACTTATGAATCCAAGAGTTCAAATCTTTTGTTTATTTCGTAAAATGGGACATGGAAAAAGTCCCAAAAATATATAAGAATATTTGTTATTCGCAGGCAGGGCAGGCAAGGCAGGCAGGTAGTAGCAGGCAGTAGGTAGGCAGGAAGGCAGCAGGGCAGGCAGGAAGGCAGGCAGGCAGGCAGGCAGGGCAGGAAACAGGCAGGCAGGAAGCAGGCAGTTCATTGGAAAACTACAATCGATGTATATTACTATTTAAGTTCATTCCAAGTTTTTTCAACGATTTACTTCTTTTTTTCCCAATTACCTTTATAATAGCTATCGAATATAAATTCACTGTATCACATAACTTATGAATCCCAGAGTTCAAATCTGGTGTTTATTTCGTAAAAATGGGACATGAAGAAATGTCCCAAAAAATTATATAAGGAATATTTGTTATCGCAGCAGGAAGGCAGGCAGGCAGCAGGCAGCAGTAGCCAGGAAGTAGGTAGGCAGGCAGGAGGCAGGAAGCAGCCAGGAAGGCAGGAGGCAGCAAGCAGCAGCATGCAGGCAGGCAGGCAGGGCAGCAGGCAGGCGGAAGCAGTAGCAGCAGAAGGCAGGCAGCAGCAGGCATGCAGGCAGGCAGCCAGGCAGGGCAGGCAGAAGGCAGGCAGGCATGCAGGCAGGCAGCCAGGCAGGAGAGCAGGCAGGCAGGCAGGCACGGCAGCAGCAGATAGGCAGGCAGCAGGCTGAAATAACTACATAGCGGATGTTTATTTACTATTTAAGTTTATACAAAGTGTTTATTTCACGATTTACTTCTTTTTTTCAAAATTACCTTTTTTATAATACATCGAAATATTAAATTCACGAATGCAAATAACTTAGGAATCCCAAATTTCAAAATCTTTGTTTATTTCGTAAAATGGGACATGAAAAATGTCCCAAAAATATATAAGAATATTTGTTATTCGCAGGCAGGCAGCAGCAGGCAGGCAGGCAGCAGGCAGGCAGGCAGGAAGCAGGCAAGAAGCAGGCAGGCAGGCAGGCAGTTCATTAAAATAACTACATATCGAGGTTATATTTACTATTTAAGTCATACAAATGTTTATTTCACGATTTTACTTTTTTCCCAATACCTTTTTATAAAAGCTATCGAATATAAATTCACTGTATCAAATAACTTATGAAGCAGAGAGTTCAAATCTTTGTTTATTCGGTAAAAGCGAACATGAAAAATGCTCCCAAAAATATAGTAAGAATATTGTTATTCCGGCAGGCGAGGCAAGGCAGGCAGCAGTGGTAGGCAGGCAGGTAGGTAGGCAGGAAGCAGCAGTGCAGGCAGGAAGGCAGTAAGCAGGAAGGGCAGGCATTCAGGCATTCAGGGATTCAGGCAGGGAGCAGGCAGGCAGGCAGGCAGGCAGGCAGCGGCAGGCAGGCAGTCAGGTAGTCAGGCAGGCATCAGGCAGGCAGGCAGGCAGGCAGGCAGGCAGGCAGCCAGCAGCAGGCAGCAGGCAAGCAGGCAGACAGGCAGGCAGCGCAGGCAGGCAGGCAGCAAGTAGGCAGGCAGTAGGCAGGCAGGAGCAGCAGGCAGTAGGCAGGCAGGTAGGCCAGCAGGCAGGCAGGCAGGCAGGGCAGCATGCATACTTGCAGGCAGGCAGGCAGGCAGCGCTACTTGCAGCAGCAGGCAGCAGGCATTCAGACAGCGCAGGCAGGCAGGCAGCAGGCAGGCATAACTTGCAGGCAGGCAGCAGCAGGCAGCAGGCAGGCAGGCAGCAGGCAGGCAGGCAGGCAGGCAGCAGGCAGGGCAGCAGGCAGGCAGCAGCGCAGACAGCAGCAGCAGGAAGCAGGCAAGACAGCAGCAGCAGAGGCAGGCAGTTCATTGAAATACAGACATATCGATGTTATATTTACTATTAAATTCATACAAAGTGTTTATTCACGATTTTACTTCTTTTTTCACAATTAACCTTTTTATATAGCTATCGAATATAAAATTCACTTGTATCACATAACTTATTGAATCAGAGTTCAAATCTTTTGTTTATTTCGTAAAATGATGAAAAATTCCAAAAAAAATATATATGAATAATTTGTTATTCGCAGCAGCATTTCAGGCAAGCAGGAGGCAAGGCGAGGTAGGTAGGCAGGCAGCAGTCAGGCTGGCACAGGGCAGCAGGCAGGCAGAGGCGGCAGCAGGCAGGCAGCAGCAGCAGGCAGCAAGCAGCAGCAGGCAGGCAGGCAGGCAGTCAGGCAGCAAGGCAGGCAGGCAGCAGCAGGCAGGCAGGCAGGCATTTCAGGCAGGCAGGCAGGCAATCAGAAGGCAGGAGGCAGGCAGCGGCAGGAGCAAGCAGGCAGGCATGCTGCAGGCAGGCAGGCAGGCAGCAGGCAGGCAGGCAGCAGGCAGGCAGGCATGCAGGCAGCAGGCAGGCAGTCAGCAGGCAGCAGTCAAGCAGGCAGCAGGCAGGGCAGGCAGCAGGCAGCCAGGCAGGCAGGCAGGCAGGCAGCAGCAGTTCATTGAAATAACTACATATCGATTTATATTTACTATTTAAGTGCATACCAAAGTGTTTATTCACGATTTTAACTTCTGTTTCACAATACCTTTTTATAATAACTATCGAATATAAAATTCACTGTATCACATAACTTATGAATCCGCAGAGTTCAAATCTTTTTGTTTATTTCGTAAAAATGGACATGAAAAATGCCCAAAAATATAATAAAATTTGTTTATTCGCAGCAGCAGAAGGCAGGCAGCACTCAGGTAGGCAGCAGGTAGGTAGCAGGCAGGCTGGCAGGCAGAGGAAGCAGGAAGGCAGGCAGTCGAGAAGCAGTCAGGCAGGCAGCAGCAGCAGGTCAGGCAGGCAGGCAGGCAGGCCAGGCAGGCAGGCAGGCAGGCAGCAGGAAAGCAGGAAGGCAGGAAGGCAGGCAGCAGGCAGGCAGCAGGCAGCAGGCAGCAGGCAGCAGGCAGGCAGGCAGGCAGGCAGCAGGCAGGCAGCAGGCAGCAGGCAGCAGGCAGGCAGCAGGCAGGCAGGCAGGCAGGCAGGCAGCAGCAGGGCGCAGGCAGGAAGGCGGCAGGCAGCAGCAGCAGGAGGCAGGCAGGCATGCAGGCAGCTAGTTCATTGAAATAACTACATATCAATGTTTTATTTTTACTATTTAAGTTCATACAAAGTGTTATTTCACGATATTTTACTTCTTTTTTCCCAATTACCTTTTTATAAATAGATATCGAATATAAATTCACTGTATCACATAACTTATGAATCCCAGAGTTCAAATCTGAGAGTGCATGCCTCCATTAAAATCTACATTAAAAATGTCCCAAAAATTAATAAGAATATTTGTTATTCGCAGGCGGAAGCCAGCAGTAGGCAGGCAGGTGGGCAGGAAGGATTAGGTATGCAGGCAGGCAAGCAGGCAGCAGTAGCAGGAAGTCAGCAGCAGCAGGCAGCAGGCAGGCAGGCAGGAGGCAGGCAGGCAGCAGGCAGGCAGGCAGGCAGGCAGGCAGGCAGCAGGCAGGGCAGCAGGCAGCAGGCAGTCGAGGAAGGCAGTCAGGCAGCAGTCAGCAGCAGGCAGGCAGGCAGCAGGCAGGCAGGCAGGCAGGCAGGCAGCAGGCAGGCAGGCAGGCAGGCAGCAGGCAGGCAGGGGCAGGCAGGCATTGAAATAACTACATATCGATTTATATTTACTATTTTAAGTTCAACAAAGGTGTTTATTCTCGATGTTACTTCTTTTTTTCACAATCTACTTTGTATAAAGCTATCGAATATAAAGTCACTGTATCACATAACTTAGGAATCCCAGAGTTCAAATCTGTTGCTATTCGGAAAATGGGACATGAAAAATGTCCCAAAAATATATAAGAATATTTGTATTCGCAGGCAGGCAGCAGGCAGGAAAGCAGCAAGGCAGGCAGGCAGGAAGCAGGCAGACAGGCAGGCAGGGAGGCAGGCAGGCATGCAGTTCATTGAAATAACAACATATGGATGTATATATTTATATTAAGTTCATTACAAAGTGGTATTTTCACGAATATTACTTCTTTTTCAAATACCTTTTATATTAGCTATCGAATATAAATTCACGGTATCACATAACTTATGAATCCCAGAGTTCAAATCTTTTGTTTATTTCGTAAAATGCATGAAAAATGTCCAAAAATATATAAGAATATTGTTATTCGGCAGGCAGACAGCAGCGCAGGCAGCAGTCAGCAGCATCAGGCCAGGCAGGCAGCAAGTGCAGGCGCAGGAAGCACAGAGGCAGGAAGGCAGCAGTTCATTGAAATAACTACATATCGATGTTATATTACTATTTAAGTTCATACAAAATGTTTATTTATCACGATTTTACTTCTTTTTTCACAATTACCTTTTTAATAGCTATCGAATATAAATTCACTGTATCACATAACTTATGAATCCAAGAGTTCAAATCTTTTGTTTATTTCGTAAGACATGAAAAATTCCAAAAAATATATAGAATATTAGTTATTCGCAGGCAGGCAGGGAGGCAGGCAGCAGGCAGGCACGCAGGCAGGCAAGCAGGCAGGTAGGCAGGCAGGCAGGCAGCAGGCAGCAGGCAGCAGGCAGGCAGGCAGGCAGGCAGCAGGCAGGCAGCAGCAGGCAGCAGGCAGGCAGGCAGCAGGCAGGCAGGCAGCAGGCAGGAGGCAGGCATTTGAAATAGACTAATATCGATGTTTATATGTTAGCTATTTAAAGTTCAACAAAGTGTTAGTGCTCGATTTTACTTCTTTGTTCACAATACCTTTTATAATAGCTAGCGAATTATAGATTCACTGTATCACATAACTTAGGAATCCCAGAGTTCAATCTTTTGTTTATTTCGTAAAATGCGGACATGAAAAATCCCAAAAAGATATAGAATATTTGTTATTCCGCAGGCAGGCAAGCAGGAGCAGGCAGGTAGGCAGCAGGCAGGGCAGCAGGAAGCAGGCAGACAGGCAGCAGGCAGGAGTCAGGCATTTGCAGTTCATTTAAATAACTACATATATATGTTATATTTACTATTTTAGTTCATACAAAGTGTTTATTTCACGATATTACTTCTTTTTCCAAATTACCTTGTTTATATTAGCATCGAATATAAATTCACTGAATCACATAACTTATGAATCCCAAAGTTCAAATCTTTTGTTTATTTCGTAAAATGGGACATGAAAAAGTCCCAAAAATATATGAAGAATATTTGTTATGCGAGGCAGACAGGGCAGGCAGAGCAGGCATCAAGCAGGCAGTCAGGCAGAGGCAGAACGGCAGGCAGCAGGCAGAAGACAGGCAGGCAGGAAAGGCACGCAGTTCAATTGAAATAACTTTACATATCGATGTTATATTTACTATTTAAAGTTCATATAAAGTTTATATTCACGATTTTACTTCTTTTTCACAATTACCTTTTATAAAAATAGCTATCGAATATAAATTTCACTGTATCACATAACTTATGAATCCCAGAGTTCAAATCTTTTGTTTATTTCGTAAAAGGACATAAAAAATGTCCCAAAAATATATAAGAAAGAGTTTAGTTATTCGCAGGCAGGCAGCATGCAGAAGCAGCAAGGGGCAGGCCAAGGCAGGCAGCAGCCAGGTAGGCAGGCAGGCAGGCAGGCAGGAAGACAGGCAGGCAGGAAGCAGGCAGTTCATTGAAATAACTACATATCGATGTATTATTTTTAGCTATTAAGTTTATACAAAGTTTTTATTTCACGATGTTACTTCTTTTCACAATTACCTTTTATAATAGCTATCCAAATATAAATTCACTGTATCACATAACTTATGAATCCCAAAGTTTCAAATCTTGTGTTTATTTCGTAAAATGGGACATGAAAAATGTCCAAAAATATAAAAGAATATTTGTTTTTCGCAGGCAGGCATGCAGGCAGCGCAGGCAGGCAGGCAGGCAAGTCATTTAATTACAGCAGGCAGGCAGGCAGCAGGCAGGCAGGCAGGAAGACAGGCAGGCAGGAAGGCAGGCAGTTCAATGAAATAACTACATATCGATGTTATAATTACTATTTAAGTTCATACAAAGTTTTTATTTTCACGATTTTACTTCTTTTTCACAATTACCTTTTTATTATAGCTATCGAATATAAATTCACTGTATCACATAAACTTATGAATCCAGAGTTCAAATCTGGTGTTTATTTCGTAAAATGGGACAGTAAAAATGTCCCAAAAATATATAAGAATATTAGTTATTTGCAGCAGCAGGCAGGCCAGGAAGCAGGCAAGCAGCAGCAGCAGGCAGGCAGGTAGCAGCAGGTAGGTAGGCAGGCAGGCAGGCAGCAGGCAGGCAGGAAGCAGGAAGCAGGAAGCAGCAGTAGCAGGCAGCAGGCAGGCAGGCAGAGGCAGGCAGGCAGGCAGGCAGAGGCAGATAGCAGGGCAGGCAGTTCTTTGAAATAACTACATATCGATGTTAATTACTATTTAAGTCATACAAAAGTGTTTATCTCGGATTTTACTTACTTTTTCACCAATTACCTTTTAAATAGCTATCAATATAAATCACTGTATCACATAACTTAGGGAATCCCAGAGTTCAAATCTTTTGTTATTTCGTAAAATGGGACATGAAAAATGTCCCCAAAAATATATAGGAATATATTTGTTATTCGCAGGCAGGCAGCCAGGCAGGCAGGTAGGCAGGCAGCAGGCAGGCAGGAGAGCAGGCAGACAGGCAGGCAGGCAGCAGCAGTCAGTAAATAACTACATAATCCAAGTTATATTTACTTTTAAGATACAAGTGTTTATTTCAACGATTTTACTCTTTTTTCAAAAATTACCTTTTTATAATAGCTATCGAATAAAAATTCACTCTGTATCACATAACTTATGAATCCCAGAGTTCAAATCTTTTGTTTATTTCGTAAAAAATGGGACATGAAAAATGTCCCGAAAATATATAAGAATATTTGTTATTCGCATGCAGGCAGGCAGGCAGCAGGTAGGTAGGCAGGCAGTCAGCGCAGGCAGGAAGCAGGCAGGCAGGAGGAAGGCAGGGAATGCAGGAAGGCAGGCTCAGGCAGTCAGGCCATTCAGGCATGGAGCCGCAGGCAGGGCAGGCAGGCAGGCAGGCAGGCAGCCAGCAGGCAGGCAGGCAGGCAGGCAGCGTCAGGCAGTCAGGCAGTCAGGCAGCAGCAGCAGGCAGGCAGGCAGGCAGGCAGGCAGGCAGGCAGGCAGGCAGGCAGCAGGCAGCAGGCAGCAGGCAGCAGGCAGGCAAAGCAGGCAGCAGGCAGGCAGGCAAGGCAGGCAGCAGGAGCAGGAAGGCAGAAGGCAGGCAGGTAGCAAGGCACTCAAGCAGGCAGGCAGGCCAGCAGGCAGGCAGCAGGGCAGGCAGGCAGGCAGGCAGGCAGTGCATTGAAATAACCCAGGCAGGCAGGCAGCAGGCAGGCAGGCAGGCAGGCAGGCAGGCAGGCAGGCAGGCAGGCAGTTCATTGAAATAACCACATATCGATGTTATATTTACTATTTAAGTTCATACAAATTGTTTATTTCAGATTTTACTTCTTTTTTTCAATTTACCTTTCTATAATAGATATCGATAAATTCACTGTATCACATAACTTATGAATCCCAGAGTTCAAATCTGGTGTTTATTTCGTAAAAATGGACATGAAAAATGTCCCAAAAATATATAAGAATTTTTGTTATTCGCAGGCAGGCAGCCAGGCAGGTAGGCAGGCAGTAGCAGGAGCGTAGGATTGCAGCAGGCAGGCAGGTAGGCAGGAAGTCAGCAAGGCAGGCAGGCAGGCAGCAGGCAGGCAGGCAGCAGGCAGCACAGCAGGCAGCAGCAGGCAGGCAGCAGAGCAGTCAGGAAAGACAGTCAGGGCAGACAGGCAGGCAGGCAGGCAGGCAGCAGGCAGGCAGGGCAGGCAGGCAGGCAGGCGCAGGCAGCAAGCAGGCAGGCAGGCAGGCAGCAGGGCAGGCAGGCAGCAGAGGCAGCAGCAGCAGCAGCAGGAGGCAGGCAGGCAGGCAGGCAGGCAGGCAGGCAGCAGGCAGGCAGCAGGCAGGCTGCAGGCCAGCATTGGAAAAACTACATATCGATGTTTATATTACTATTTAAGTTCAAACAAAGTGTTATTTCTCGATTTTACTTCTTTTTTTCACAATTACCTTTTATAATAGCTATCGAATATAAAATTCACTGTACACATAACTTAGGAATTCCAGAGTTCCAAATCTTTTGTTTATTTCGGAAAAATGCGGACATGAAAAAATGTCCAAAAAAAAAAAATAATAAATTTTAAAAAGTGGGAATATTTGTTATTCGCAGGCAGGCAGGCAGCCAGGCAGGCAGCAGGCAGGCCAGGAAGGCAGGCAGACAGGCAGCAGGCTGGCATGCAGTTCATTGAAATAACTACATATTGATGTGTATATTTACTAATTTAAGTCTCATACAAATGTGTTTATTTCACGAATTACTTCTTTTTCAAAATTAACCTTTGTATATAGGCCTATTCGAATATAAATTCACTGTGTCACATAACCTTCATGAATCCCAGAGTTCAAATCTTTTGTTTATTTCGTAAATGGGTTCTGGGACATGAAAAATGTTCCAAAAAATATATAAGAATATTGTTATTCGCTAGGCAGCGAGGCAGGCAGGCAGGCAGTCAGGCAGCAGTCAGGCAGGCAGGCAGCAGGCAGCAGCAGAAAGACAGGCAGCAGGCAGGCAGGCAGTTCTTTGAAATAACTACATATCGATGTTATATTTACTATTTAAGTTCATACAAAGTTTTTATTGTAACTATTTTACTTCTTTTTTCACAATTACCTTTTATAATAGCTATCGAATATTAAATTCATGTATCACATACTTATGAATCCCAGAGAACTTACAATCTTTTGTTTTTTTCGTAAAAATGGACAGGAAAAGACTGTCCAAACAAGTATATAGATATTATTATTTCGCAGGCAGGCAGGCAGGCAGAAGCAGGCAGCAGGCAGCAGGCAGCAGGCAGCAGGCAGCAGGCAGCAGGCAGCAGGCAGCAGGCAGCAGGCAGCAGCTTTCATTGAAATTAACTACTATCATGTTATATTTACTATTAATTCATACAAAGTTTTTATTTCACGATTTTACTTCTTTTCTCAATTACCTTTTTTATAATAGCTATCGAATATAATCACTGTATCACATAACTTATGAATCCCAGAGTTCAAACCTGGTGTTTATTTCAAGATGGGACATGAAAAATGTCCAAAAAATATATAAGAATATTTGTTTTTCGCAGGCAGGCAGCAGGCAGGCAGGCAGGCAGCAGGCAGTTCAGGCAGGCAGTCAGGCAGGCAGCCAGGCAGGCAGGCAGGCAGCAGGAAACAGCAGGCAGGAAGCAGGCAGTTCATTGAAATAACTACATATCGATGTTATATTAACTATTTAAGTTCATACAAATTTTTATTTCACGATTTTACTTCTTTTTTCACAATTACCTTTTATTATAGCTATCGAATATAAATTCACTGTATCACATAACTTATAAATCCCAGAGTTCAAATCTTTTGTTTATTTAAAAGGGGACATGAAAAATGTCCCAAAAAATATATAAGAATATTAGTTATTTGCAGCGCAGGCAAGGCAGGAAGCAGGGCAAGCAGCAGGCAGGCAGCAGGCAGGTAGGCAGGCATGCACAGGTAGCAGGCAGGCAGGCAGGCAGGAGGCAGGCAGGAAGCAGCAAGGCAGGCCAGTTAGCAGGCAGGCAGGGGCAGGCAGGTGAGGCAGGCAGGCAGCAGGCAGGAAGGCAGGCAGAACAGGCAGGCAGGCAGGCAGGCAGGGTGGCAGGCAATAATTACATATCGATGTTATATTTACGATTTAAGTTCATACAAAGTGTTTATTTCTCGATTTTACTTCTTTTTTCCCAATTACCTTTTTATAATAACTATCGAATATAAATTCACTGTTTCACATAACTTAAGAATCCCAGAGTTCAAATCTTTTGTTTATTTCGTAAAATTGGACATGAAAAATGTCCCAAAAATATATAAGAATATTTGGTATTCGCAGGCAGGCAGGCAGCAGGCAGGCAGGTAGGCAAGCAGGTAGGTAGGCAGGCAGCCGCAGGCAGGCAGGAAGGCCAGGAAGGCAGGCAGGCAGGCAGGCAGGGCAGGCAAGCGCAGCAGCAGGCAGGCAGCAGGCGGTCAGGCAGGCATAGCAGGCAGCAGGCAGGCAGGCAGGCATGCTTGCAGGCAGGCAGGCAGGCAGGCAGGCAGGCAGCAGGCAGGCAGGCAGCAGGCAGGCAGGCAGGCAGGAAGCAGGGCAGGCAGGCAGGCAGCAGGCAAGCAGGCAGGCAGGCAGGCAGCAGGCAGGCAGGCAGGGCAGCAGGCAGGCAGGCAGGTCAGGAGGCAGGCAGGCAGCAGCAGGCAGCAGGCAGCAGGCAGCAGGCAGCAGGCAGCAGGCAGGCAGGCAGGCAGGCAGCAGGCAGCAGGCAGGCAGGCAGGCATTGCAGGCAGCAGGCATGCTTGCAGGCAGGCAGGGCAGGCAGCAGGCAGGCAGGCAGGCAGGAACAGAGCAGCAGGCAGGCAGCAGCAGCAGGCAGGCAGGCATGCTTGCAGGCAGCAGGCTTGCAGGCAAGGCAGGCAGCAGGAGGCAGGCAGGGCAGGAGGCAAGCAGGCAGGCAGGAAGGCCAGGAAAGCAAGGCAGGCAGGTCAGGCAGCAGGCAAGCAGGCAGGCAGCAGGCAGGCAGGCAGCAGGCAGCAGCAGGCAGGCAGGCAGGCAGGCAGGCAGCAGGCAGGCAGGCAGGCCATCAGGCAGGCAGGCAGGCAGGGCAGGCAGGCATGAAATAACTACCTATCGATGTTATATTTACTATTAAGTTAATACAAAGTGTTTATTTTACGATTTTTCTTCTTTTTTCCCAATTACCTTTTTTATAATAGCTATCTAAATAAATTCACTGTATTCACATACTTAGGAATCCCAGATGTCAAATCGTTTGTTTATTTCGTAAAATGGGACATAAAAAATGTCCCAAAAATATATAAGAATATTTGTTATTCGCAGTCGCAGGCAAGCAGGCGCAGCAGGCAGGCAGGGCAGGCAGTCAGCAGGCAGCAGGCAGGCAAGGCAGGCAGGAAGACAGGCAGCAGAAGGCAGGCAGTTCATGAAATAAATACATATCGATTGTTATATTACTATTTAAGTCATACAAAGTTTTTATTTCACGATTTTACTTCTTTTTTCACAATTACCTTTTTATAATAGCTATTGAATATAAATTCACTGTATCACATAATTATGAATCCCAGAGTTCAAATCTTTTGTTTATTTCGTAAAATGGGACATGAAAAATGTCCCAAAAATATATTAAGAATATTAGTATTCGCAGGCAGGCAGGCAGGCAGGAAAGCAGGCAAGCAGGAGGCAGTCAGGGCAGGCAGGTAGGCAGGCAGGTAGGTAGGCAGGCAGCAGGCAGGCAGGAATGCAGGGAAGGGCAGGAAAGGCAGCAGGCAGGCAGGCAGAAAGGCAGGCAGTCAGGCAGGCAGGCAGGCAGCAGGCGAAGGCAGGCAGGAGGGCAGGCAGGCAGGCAGCAGGCAGGCAGGCAGGCAAGGCAGGCAGGCAGCAGGCAGGCAGGCAGGCAGCAGGCAGGCAGAGCAGCAGGCAGCAGGCAGGCAGGCAGGCAGCAGCGGCAGGCAGGCAGCAGCAGGCAGGCCAGGCAGCAGCAGGAGCAGGCAGCAGGCAGCAGCAGCAGCAAGGCAGCAGGCAGACAGCAGGCAGGCATGCAGCAGGCATGCATTATCATGAAAAACTAATATCGATGTTTATATTTACTATTTAAGTTTATAAAATGTTTATTTCACGATTTTACTTCTTTTTTCATAATTACCTTTTATAATAGCTATCGAATTTAAATTCACTGTATCACATAAACTTATGAACCAGCAGTTCAAATCTGGATTTTTTATTCTAAAATGGGACATGAAAAAATGTGCCCAAAAATATATAAAGAATATTGTTATTCGCAGGCATGCAGGGCAGCAGGAGGTAGCAGCAGCAGCAGGCAGCAGGCAGCAGGCAGCAGGCAGCAGGCAGGCAGGCAGTTCATTGAAATAACTAAATATCGATGTTATATTTACTATTTAAGTTCATTACAAAGTTGTTTATTTCACATTTTACTTTTTTTTCAAAATTACCTTTTCAATAATAGCTATCGGATATAAATTCACTGTATCACATTACTTATGAATCCCAGAGTTCAAATCTTGGTTGTTTATTTCGTAAAAGCGACATGAAAAATGTCCAAAAATATATAGAGAATATTTGTTATTCGCAGTCAGGCAGGGCAAACAGGCAAGCAGGCAGGCAGTCAGCAGGCAGTCAGGCAGGAACAAGGCAGGCAGGCAGCAGGCAGCAGGCAGGCAGGCAGGCAGCAGGCAGGCAGGCAGGCAGGCAGCAGGCAGGCAGGCAGGCAGGCAGGCAGGCAGGCAGGCAGGCAGGCAGGCAGGCAGGCAGGCAGGCAGGCAGGCAGGCAGGCAGGCAGGTATCTAGATATTTACTATTTAAGTTCATAGAAAGTGTTTATTTCACGATTTTACTTCTTTTTTCACAATTACCTTTTTATAATAGCTATCGAATATAAAATTCACTAGTATCACATAACTAGGAATCCCAGAGTTTCAAATCTGTATGTGTTATTTCGTAAAAGGCGACAGAAAATGTCCAAAAAATGTATAAGAATATTTGTTATTCGGGAAGGCAGGCAGGCAAGCAGGAGGGCAGGCAGGCAGGCAGGCACAGGCAGTCAGCCAGGCAGCAGGCAGGCAGCAGGCAGGAGACAGCAGCAGGAGCAGGCAGTTCATGAAATAAACTACATATCGATGTATATATTTAACTTTTAAGTTCATACAAAGTTTTTTATTTCACGATTTACTTCTTTTTTTAAATTACCTTTTATTAATAGCTATCGAATATAAATTCACTGTATCACATAAATTATGAATCCCAGAGTTCAAATCTTTTGTTTATTTCGTAAAATGGACATGAAAAATTCCCAAAAAATATAAGAATATTAGTTATTCGCAGGCAGGCAGGCACAGGAGCATACAAGCAGGCAGGCAGGCAGCAGGCAGGCAGGCAGGAGGTAGGTAGGCGAGGCAGGCAGGCAGGCAGGAATGCAAGGAAGGCAGGAAGCAGGCAGGCATTTCAGGCATCAGGCAGGCAGCAGCAGGGCAGCAGGCAGGCCAGGCAGGCAGGCAAGGCCAGCAGGCAGGCAGGCAGGAGCAGGAAGGCAGGAAGCAAGGCAAGGATAGCAGGCAGGCAAGGCAGCAGGCAGGCAGGCAGGCAGGCCAGCAGGCAGGGCAGGCAGGCAGGCAGCAGGCAGGAAGGCAGGGGCAGCAGGCAAGGCAGGCAGGCAGGCAGCAGGCAGGCAGGCAGCAGGCAGGCAGGCAGGCAGGCAGGCAGGCAGGGCAGGCAGCAGACAGCAGGCAGCATGCAGCAGGCATGGCATTTTCGATTGAAATAACTACATATCGATTTTATATTTACTATTTAAGTTCATACTAAGTGTTTATTTCACGATTTTACTTCTTTTTTCATAATTACTTTTATAATAAGCCTGTCGAATATAAATTCAATGTATCACATAACTTATGAATCCAGAGTTCAAATCTGGGATTTATTTCGTAAAATGGGACATGAAAAATGTCCCAAAAATATATAAGAATTTATTTGTTATTCGCAGGCAGACAGGCAGCAGCAGGCAGGCAGGTAGGCAGGAATGGTAGGTAGGCAGCAGGAGCAAGCAGCAGGCAGGAAGGCAGGAGGAAAGGCAGGCAGGAAGCCAGGCAGGAAGCGTAGTTAGGAGGCCAGGGAGGCAGGCAGGCAGGCAGGAAGGCAGTGAAGGCAGCAGGCAGGCAGGGCAGGCAGGCAGGCAGGCGCAGCAGGCAGGTCATGCAGCAGGCAGGCAGCAGCAGGCACGGCAGGCAGCAGGCAAGTCAGAAGGCAGTTAGCAGGCAGGCAGGCAGCAGGCAGGCAAAACAGGCAGGCAGGCAGCAGGCAGGCAGGCTTGCAGGCAGGCAGGCAGGCAGGCAGGCAGGCAGCAGGCAGGCTTGCAGGCAGGCAGGCTCTGCCAGGCAGGCAGGCAGGCAGGCAGGCAGGCTAGGCAGGCAGCACGCAGCAGCAGTCAGGAAAGCAGTTAGCAGCAGGCAGGCAGGCAGGCAGCAGGTGCAGCAGCAGCAGTTAGGCAGCAGGATCTCGT
>JABUQX010093250.1:50000-81018 GCA_015478945.1 Trachelipus rathkii | reverse complement strand
AGTCATAATTGTTTAATAAATGATGATTATACATAGGAGAGCCTATAACAAAAGATGAAATATCTTTTCAATAATTTTAACTATAACTACTACTCTACATTTTAATATCTAATCCTTTATGTCCGATTGTATAATAACGATATTATACAAAGAAATATAAATTAAAAGATAAAAAAAAAATAGATAAATAAATAAAAAAATAATTTATTACTGTCAAGTGTCAAGATAAAACTAATGCCTAGGATTCGATCCTAATATTTTCAACTGAATAATAAATTTATTAAACGTCAACCAGAATTTTACAAGTGTCGGTCTGAATTCAGAGACCACGGTTTTGATTGAATTTTCTCTAACTTCTGGTTTCTCGTAGGCCTTCCCACATCCAGGTTAAAAATCGACAAACAAAGTTACTTAATCCTAAACCCGCCGCGACGACCTATATCACACCTCGCCACGCACGATGTCTGTAATATCTTCGTGTGACGTCTATCTAAGTTCACCTGGTTGTATGCAATTGATGTTGTACTTCGTTCGGAAAAAAATAAAACGAAAGAGCAAAAAAAAACAGAAGAACAAAAATAATTAACCTCTGATTTAAACTGATAGTACTTATTAATAATTTTTGAGCCACATTTGGTTGCCTTTTTGCGTTTAATGGTACCTTCTAAGCAGAAATAATAATCATAAACTGTAATTAACATATCATTTTGCAAGGCGTAATGTTTTTTTCGATTATCTTAAATATCTTGATCGCTGATCTTCTGCTAATGGAATCAGATAGAATCAACTATTTCAACGAAAATGTAGATCATCTTATATAGTTAAAAAAAGTTTAAAATAGTATGTTGTTAAATTTTAAAATAGTAAGTGATAAAATATCAAAATAGTATAATATAATAGTAATAGCGTCAGGCTAATGAATAAATTAATTAATATGTAATATATATTCTATAAAAGGTCCAAAATTTAACATGTGAATTCAAAATTATTTTTTTTTATAATAATAGAATGAGTAATAAATTATGTCAAGATTCCTACACTGAAAATTAAAGATAGAAAAAAAGATACTAATTAGTTAAATATATATATATTTAATAATATATATATATATATATATAATATAATATATATTATATATATATATAATATATATTATATATATATATTACTTATATATAATAATTTAATATATATTATATATATATATATATATTATATATAATATATATTAATAACTATTATATTAATACCTAGTACACTATCTTTCTATACATATATAATTTACTATGCGAGACCGAGCCTTTTTAGAGTTTATTAACGTTAATATACTAGTTACTTGAATTTATAATACTAGATTATGTGTTAGCCTATAAGTTTAATCTACTACTGTCGATCTTTGAGATTAGACGTGATATTATATTATATATACTATATTATTAATTACTTGATATTATATCATTAATAATAATATATAATCATAGTATATTATAATATATAGAATTTAGTTATATTACAATCATTTCCTACCATTTAATAATTATTTAAACTAGACACTATCTTTATATATCTAAATATATAATTATATATATATATATATATATATTAATATTATTCATTTCGCATCTTCCAATGAGTATTTATTTATTCACTATTAATATCTTTCTTATTCCATCTATTACCAAGGCATACTGCTAAAGAAAATTCGAGATAAACAGGCAGACCAAAAGGGGCTTTAACATTAGTTATAATATAATAACTACTAGTAAAATAAAATTATTTATCAATTTACTGATAAGAGTTTTTAAAATTCTTGGTTCCATGGATTTCTTTTTTACCATAATTGTCATTTTTAAGAATAAGGGAGATCGAAGTTAACAGACGTTTTTAGTTTCTTTTCAATATTTGTTTTTATTGCAGAAATAAATGAAATCGACATTTAGTAGCAGTACATTCTAATTATTATTCTCTTGAAACACTATCCTTACGATCCTTTTGTCACCCCTATTATTATTTTTATGATATTTTTGGATAATATTATTATTATTATTATTATTATTATTATTATTATTATTAATTATTATATATTATTATATTATTAATTATTTTCCTTTAAGATTAACATTAAATTCTCATTTGTTCTCTTCTATAAAGGGCTTATGCCCATGAGATTCGAACATTTAAAGGGATATATATTATATCAAGCTGCAAATGCCCCCACCCCCCACTTTTTCCAAGCATTGTCAGACAAAATTTCTATCCTATTTTCTTTATAGGATCAATAGGTACATACATCAGTAAATTTAACCAATTTTGTTCATGTTTTTTGTCGTTAGAAATCTAGACAATTAGCAAATTTTTGTAAATTAATGCTGACCAACTTTCCGGTCACACATTAATGGTGTTCGTCTTTATGATTTTTCAAGCCGATAATTACTTTTCCCCCTCGCTTCGAAGACTGTGTTACTCTTTTAAGGACCGGATTTTTGTAATTCTAAAATTTTGCAAAAATTCTTGTTTCACCACCACAGGAAACTTACGTATTTTCAACAATTCCCTAGGAAAATTATCCTAAAACCTCCTATTACCCAAAATTTTCTTATAAAACCTTCCATAAACTACTCTTATTGTTTTTTTATTTTAATCATAATTAAAATTATTTTCTTTTTCACAACAAAATTCCCCATAGGTCTTCTTCTTGTTTTTCCAACCAATAATCCTCGCCATGACACCGAACCTATAAAGTTAACTTTAATACTTTGAAGTTCTGAATACATAACCACTACCCTATATTGATATTTTAAAATACCTGAGATCACCCATACAGTGCTATGTATTTCATGTATTAGTTAGTAATATCAGTTATTTCTTTTGTTCAACAAAATTCTGCCCCATACGTAACATAATTATTAATTGAGTCTTATATATTACTAGATTTAAAGTGCATTGAACTAATTATGTGATATATATTTATATAATATATATAGTTATATATGAAAAAATTAGCTTAATATGAAGTTTAAGATTTAACGTAAGCTCTCAAGACCTATTTTTGACTATCAGTAATTCATCGTAAATTTAATTGTTCTATAGATTGAGGTTATTATATACTTTTAATATTATACTGCATGTTTGACCATAGCTTAGTTATTAAAGTATTTTATGTACGACTTAACTTAGTGACAACTTAATATTTTTATATATATCTACTTAAATGTCTAATATTATGGTATGCGATACCAACAAGGGTGATCTTATATATAAATGTATATTTACTGAATATGTACGTACTGTTGTTACATACTGTTAAATAATTAATATTTACGTAATTGAACTAATATATTGTTTAAAATGATAAACATAAACTTGATATAATTTATAGTGCACGAAAAATCATTACTGGTATTTATCTGTTGACTGCTTTTAAGAAAAATAAAAAGTCTTGTTTAATATAGTCTAAATGATACATCAAACAACATTATGACTAATTTGTAACTATTTTATTGTTCTTTAATAATTCAAATAATTAACGACATAATATGGATAATATTATATAAATGTACATATAAATTATTTTCGACTAAAACTCTATTCAATGAAATTAATATGTTATATTAATTAAGCTATTATTAAAATTAAATAGAGAAACATCAGACTTAATAGAAGAAAATATCAGGTAATAGACACTAAGAGACGGTGCAAAAAAGAAAGAATCGTTCTCCATTAAATTACGTGCATGTATATTAACTATATATATATATATATATATATATATATATATATAGTATAATATTATATATATATATATATATAATATATAATATATATAAGTATATTATATATATATTATATAATATTATATATATATAATATATATAAATAATATATATATTATAATAATATATAATATATTATATATTGTATATAATTAATAAGAAGATTATAGTAATATGATATATATCATGATTTTTAAATATAATCAAATATAAACCCTTAGATGTTTACAGGAAGCAAATGTTCCTGAAAATAATATACAATGATATAAAAATAATTTAATTACATTTTAATTTTTACATGTAATTATTCAGAAAAGTTATTAGCTCTCTACTCTATATCTGTCTGAACAGGCATCAAAAATCTCTCTCTCTCTCTCACAACTCCTCCCTCTCCCTTCTCCCTCTCCCTCTCTTCTCTCCCTCCCTTCTCCCCTCTCTCCTCCCCTCCCTTCTCCCTCTTCTCTCTCCTCTATCTCTCTCTCTCTTCTTCTCTATCTCCTCTCTTCTCTCTCTTTCTTTTATAATAATATATATATATATAACCTATTATCCTATATATATTATATATCCTATGATATATATATATATATTACCATTATATAATATTAATATTAAATATATAATATATATATATATATATATACATATAATATATATATATAATATTATATATATATATATTATATATATATATATATATTATAATAATATATACTCATATATATATATATATATATATCTATTTTAATATAATAAATATATTATTATTATATATATTATATATATATATATAGTAATATTATATATATATATATATATATATATATATATTATATATATATATATATATTATATATATATATATATATATATATTATATTATTAATTATCTGATTATCACACTTTCATATAAAATTCTAAAAATTCGATTGTTAAGGCTGTTTCTACCTGTATAAATTTATATTAGCTTTTGTAATGCTGATTTGGATTAGAACTGACGACCGACACATGTGTGTTATGAGGTGTGAAAAGATTTGGGGTGATCAGTCAGTTCTAGGTCTTTGTTTCTGGGTGCATATTCCTGTGTTTAAAATTTACTAAATTGCAATGCATGTGCGGTACCGTACTTAACTATTATAATTGAGTTTTAACACTTAAAGTTTTTTGTTATTTAAATCAGGGCTTTGAAGCTGGTAATTTTATTACAGACTTAAACTCCGGCTCCGACTCGGTCTCCTTTATAAAAAAAAATGTTGTTACGTCTCTGAACACTTTATGTATAATAAAAATATTCTTAATCCACTTCTTAATCTCTAATTACTATTTTTTTCTCCTGCTTTTGCTCTACAGCATTGGTGTGAACCATCGGTTAATACGTGATAGCTATTTATTTGGTACAATTCTTAAATAGAATAAAAAATATTATGTTTGTACTTTGTTTAAATAATACCAAGCTGTCCAATGATATGATTTCAATATATTAACCATTTCAATGAGATTTCCCGATACCATCAAGACCGTTTTTCTCTGACCGCCCTCCTCCCACACCCGTAATCTTAAACCCCGATAACGCGGTTTTATCAGCCGTGGACAGACTTAAATTTCATTGAAACGCATTTCGAAAATCTTTTTTGTTAAATACCTCATGAAATTGCATCCCCTCTTATCCAGGAAGAAAAGGCTATGTCAAAAACTTCCCAAGGGTCATCTCACATCTTACATTTTAAATATTAACTAATAATACTATTATTAATTATAATCATTATTACATTATCATTAATTATTATTATTTATTGATTTATTATTTATTATTATTGATTATTATTATTATTATATTAATCAGCCTTTTCTTTATATATATATCTATATATATTATATATATATATATACATCTACTATATATAAATTATATATAGTACTATAGCAACCACAACTACCACTTGCCAAAACCATAAAAACATATCAATACTCCAAAATCACCTATATATATATAATACATATACCTAATAATATAATAATTGTATACATAATAATATATTATATTTATTATATATATAATATAAAATACGTAGATAGATCTTAGTTGTTCGCAAGACAATTAATTTAATCACCCAGACTCATGCTAAAAAGTGAAAAAGAAGGTACTTTCTTTTTCTTTATTAACGTCCACCCTTATTTTGGATCACAAATATAATATAATTTCTTTTTAATAAAATCAATGACAAATTATTATTTAATTATTCACAAATATTTATTTATTTATCCATTAATTAACAATATTTTTCAATGGATATTGAGAGTTGGCAACTATTGTCTTACGGCTCTACTAATTCTTATTCACCTTTTTTGTGTGTGTGTGCATTTTGTTTATATTATCCCGGATCAATTAATTTCTTTAATAAGAAACTTTACAAAAGATCACTTTTATGGGGACATTAACTGCGATAACTTTCACCTTATTAGGATAAATTTTTTTTATATAAAATAGGCCGCTTAAGGGCAAGAGTCTTAGTACGCCCTCACAGCTCGGATATCTTGACCGAACTCTGTTACTTTTCCCTAGCTTTGACAAGAGCCCTCACCGGTTTAAGGAACTACTACTGATTGGTTAGTTTAATTTTAAATAACGAAAATAATAAAAAGTCACGTACACTTATAATATGTAGGGAAATTAATTAGTTTAACATAAAATATCACACCATATCTTCTTAGAAGGCTATTGAGTTAACAAGTTTTTAGCGAGGTGATTAATAATAAGATTTATACCAGGAATGCAGCACATACAGCGTGTTGGTTATACATTACAACTGTTTTCTCTACATACTTGCGTTTTATTAGTGACCTGAGGGTCAAGACTAACCTCGATATATATAATATATATATATATATATATTATATATATTATATATAAATATATATTATTATATATAAATAATATTATATATATAAAATTAATATAATATTTATAATAAATATATATCACATTCAATATTCTAAATTTAAGGGGAAAATAACAACGAAAATGTGTTGAACATAAAATTAGAAAGTGATCAATAAAAAGTTAATTATTTAATAATAACTAATGACCCTAATGGGAAAGCTTTTCGCATAATATATATAAAAAATACGACCCATAAAAAATTAATATAATACTAGCCCTATTTATGGTAAATCCCTCTAGGTATCGGACATAAAAGTAATTTATAGATTATAATAATAATAATACTATAATTATAAATAAGTATATATTATATATTAATTATATTATTATATAATAATAATTTACTATTATATTATATAAATAATATTATAATATTATATATATTAAAAATAATATTAAATCAATAAAATATATTATAAGTATTATAATATGTATATATATAATATATATATTACTATATTAATATATTAAATAGTATAATATATATTACTATTTTATTTTGTCCCGCCCATGGTTCTTCACAGACCACAATTAAGAAGCAACTTCCTCGCTTGATAAAAGCCCACGATTTGATTCCTCATTCGGTACCGAGGAAGCAACTTCCTCGCTTGATGAAAGCCCAGGATTCGATCCCTCATTCGAAACCTAAGAAGCAACTTCCTCGCTTGATAAAAGCCCACGATTTGATTCCTCATTCGGTACCGAGGAAGCAACTTCCTCGCTTGATGAAAGCCCAGGATTCGATCCCTCATTCGAAACCTAAGAAGCAACTTCCTCGCTTGATAAAAGCCCACGATTTGATTCCTCATTCGGTACCGAGGAAGCAACTTCCTCGCTTGATGAAAGCCCAGGATTCGATCCCTCATTCGAAACCTAAGAAGCAACTTCCTCGCTTGATAAAAGCCCACGATTTGATTCCTCATTCGGTACCGAGGAAGCAACTTCCTCGCTTGATGAAAGCCCAGGATTCGATCCCTCATTCGAAACCTAAGAAGCAACTTCCTCGCTTGATAAAAGCCCACGATTTGATTCCTCATTCGGTACCGAGGAAGCAACTTCCTCGCTTGATGAAAGCCCAGGATTCGATCCCTCATTCGAAACCTAAGAAGCAACTTCCTCGCTTGATAAAAGCCCACGATTTGATTCCTCATTCGGAACCGAGGAAGCAACTTCCTCGCGTGATGAAAGGCCAGGATTCGATCCCTCATCCGGAACCTAAGAGGCAACTTCCTCGCTTGATAAAAGCCCACGATTTGATTCCTCATTCGGTACCGAGGAAGCAACTTCCTCGCTTGATGAAAGCCCAGGATTCGATCCCTCATTCGAAACCTAAGAAGCAACTTCCTCGCTTGATAAAAGCCCACGATTTGATTCCTCATTCGGTACCGAGGAAGCAACTTCCTCGCTTGATGAAAGCCCAGGATTCGATCCCTCATTCGAAACCTAAGAAGCAACTTCCTCGCTTGATAAAAGCCCACGATTTGATTCCTCATTCGGTACCGAGGAAGCAACTTCCTTGCTTGGTGAAAGTCCAGGATTCGATCCCTCATTCGGAACCTAAAGTAACTTCCTCGTTTGATAAAAGCGCACGATTTGATTCCTCATTCGGAACCGAGGAAGCAACTTCCTCGCCTGATGAAAGCCCAGGATTCGATCCCTCATTGGAAACCTAAGAAGCAACTTCCTCGCTTGATAAAAAGCCCACGATTTGATTCCTCATTCGGTACCGAGGAAGCAACTTCCTCGCTTGATGAAAGCCCAGGATTCGATCCCTCATTCGAAACCTAAGAAGCAACTTCCTCGCTTGATAAAAGCCCACGATTTGATTCCTCATTCGGTACCGAGGAAGCAACTTCCTCGCTTGATGAAAGCCCAGGATTCGACCCCTCATCCGGAACCTAAGCAAATTCCTCCCGTGGTGAAAGTCCAGGATTCGACCCCTCATCCGGAACCTAAGAGGCAAAGTCCTCGCCTGATGAAAGCCCAGGATTTAATCCCTCATCCGGAACCTAAGAGGCAACTTCCTCGAGTGGTGAAAGCCCAGAATACGATCCATCATCCGGAACCTAGGAATCAACTTTGCGATAAGTGACGCAAGCTTTTATTTGTTTATGAAAAAGAAAATTAGGTTATCTTGCCTCCACGAATGTGATAATGTATGTAAAAGTCTCTCTCCTGTGACTGTATTAACACGTCTAATGTTAATGTAATATTATATACTTAAGATATAGGAAAAATGAGGAACAATTGTTTCGTATGCGAGTACTTTCAATAAGTGTTGTGAAGACACGCTCGCACCCTCACATAAACGAATAAATCCAAATAAATTATCGTAATAACAATTCCTAATAAATTGATAAGACTCGCATAAACAAACACTCTCATACATGAACATTCGCCCGCGCATGCATGTGCACACACACTTGGATATATATACCGTATAATATAATATATATATATATAATATATATAAAGTGATAGTATTATACTTTTTGTCGAGTAGTATATATATATATATAAGTATGATTATATTTATATACTACTTATTAATATATATATATAACAGTATATATATATATATATATATAATACTCTATAACTGTCCCTTGACCTCCCCGTAAACTGTGCGTAGGGAGTGCTCAATTGCAGAATGCGCAGGGAAATTAGTTCATGCATGACCCATTCTAGGGTACAAGTAAGTGACAGTAGAACCCATACTAGCTACCAAGGTTCATAATTAGTCCCCTCTTACTTCACCCAGTAAGTATACGATGTGCAATTCTTTCCCCCCCACCTTCACACGGCATTATATATATATATAATATATATATATACTATATATAAAAGATATATATATATATATATATTATATATCACTATATATATATATATACTATATATATATATTATAATATATAATAGTATTATATATATATAGGACAAAGTACTTAACGCCCACCACGAAATGGGATGCTCGTATCTAAAAAATAAAATTTTCCACAGGGTAGCTCTATTGATACATAAATAGATGTTCTAGGGTTCCGAAATGAATTTTTTTTTTTTTTTCTCCTCTCTACTGTCTCTATGTCTATATTGGTTAGGTAGCGGTTAGGGTCAGGTCAGGAAAAAAATTTCATTTCGACCCTAAAACATCTATTTATATTTGCGGCGGGCTGACCGTGAATTTTTTTTTTGATCGACTCCCGTTCCGTAGTGACGTTACGAACTTTTACCTATTATATATATATAATATATAATATAACATATATATATACCCTCATAATAATAATACTAGTATAATATAATATATCTATATAGTATGTATATATATAACCTATATATAGTATATATATACCCATATAGGCAGTGATCTTTTTTATATATTTGTTTACATATATTTCACATCATTTCTCGAAACTAGATCAAGTACTTTTTTAAATTCAAGTACATTTTTTTTTTAGCTTCCAGAAAAGTCCAAATGATATCGCAAAGTGTAAATTTTGCAATCTTGATGCAGATAAATGCGTTATATTTTCCAGAATTCTTCCAAGATTATATTATTATTAATTATTATTATTATTATTATTATTATTATTATTATTATTATTATTATTATTATTATATATAGGGAAGTTTGCAGAATGCTTCCAAGTTATATATATAGTATTAATAAATAAATATAAATTATTATTATTATTATTATTATTATTATTATTAATGTATTATAGATACTTGTATCCCGATATTAGTATTATTATTATTATATTTCATGGTCAGTCGTCTGGTTTTCTGCTAGATATTATTTATATGTATTTTATTATTGTGTTGATCCAACATTTAATTAACCTATTATTATATATTATTATTATTATCGTATTATTATTATTATTTTAATTTATTTATATATTTATTCGGTTAATTTTTATTTTTCAGAAAACGAGTTTGTCAACACACGCTAAACAGAAAAGCATGATGTTGAAATGTTGAAAAAAAGTGACACAATATCATTCACATACTAACTATATATCATATATATATATATATATATATATATATATATATAATATAGGCAATATAATATATACTATATACTTCTATACCATATAATATATATATATAATTATACGGTTGCATATTTTTATGTTTTTTTTTATTAAATAATTATATTATAGGGCACTATCACTATTAGCTAAACGCAGGTACTTTTAAAATATATATTTTTATATTATTTATTTTACAATAATTAAAAATTTTTGAAAAATAAAAAAAACAATATTTTTTTTATTATAATATTAATAAAACGATTTAATAATAAAGTATTAAATAACATAGTTTTCAAATGTATATAAGATAAAATTTTGAATATGATAATATATATTAGGTATATAAGTATATATATTAATAATATATATATGTATAATACTATATATATATAGGCTATATATATAGGAATATATAATATATATAATATTATATATATTATATATATATATATATTTATAGAGTACTTATAATAAATAACTATAATATATATATATATATATATATATATTATTATACTATATATATATATATATATATATTATATAGTACTCTAAATAATATCTACTTAATATAAAAATACTTGTGTACTATTGCTAACCTTGTTATAATATTACATTTACAATTTATCATTTACATTTAACACTTTACATTTACATTTACATTTACTATTACATTTACATTTACATTTACATTTACATTTACATTTACATATATTACCGGTATAATAATTAGATATATTATTACATATATCTATATTAGTAAGTATATATATATATATATATATATATATATTAACTATATAATACATATTAGTTATATATATATAGTATATAATGAATAATATAATAAATATATAATATATATTATATATATATATATACTAGTATATATATTATATATATATAGTATTACCTCCTACTATACTCTGCATAAATTTTAAAGAATATAATTAATATAATATATAAGTATATATAATACTATAAATACCTAAATAATGTATATATATTTATATAATATATATATCTAAATATAAAATATATATAAATAATAAATATTATTATATATATAATTACTATATATATATATTACCATAATAATATATATATATATATAGTATATTAATATAAAATATATAATATATATATTAATATTATATATAAAATCTCCTTTCAAATGGGCGTAGGTTCTATATGGATACCTACCAAATTCTACCACAGCAATATTTAAATAAAATAATAACAGATCAGCTGGGGGACTAAATATTTACTAGCGGCTAAATTAAAAACGACATCGGTCCGCTTGAACAAGTTTCGCAATCGAGGAAGTTGAAAATAGTATTGAACGTAGTGTCCAAACTCACCAGTAGAGAGGTAACATTTGAGCATTGAGCATACAGTATAAAGTCCGGGGTTAAGAACTAAGACATCCCTTCCTCAAAGGAGATGGACTGAAGAGTTAAAAGAAGTGTTCCGTTTAGCATTTATAATGAATAAGGAAGAGTAGATAAAGCCCATCCAACACCACTTCAATATGTTTCAGAACGTTTTTAGTTTCATTCTTGGATGGTCATCCTCCAGACTAAAATCACAAAATAATAACTTACATTCCAAAAAAGTGTATAAGTACTTATATATTATTATATACATATATAACATCTACAATATTATAATATATTTATATAACCTACCCCTATAATAAATATATAGGTATAATACTCCAAATAAAAATATCCAATATAATATATTAATATATATATATAATGTAGTATATATACCTCCAATACTATATATATATACTATATATTATATATATAAATAGTAAAATAATATATATAATAAATATATATATATATTACTACCCCTCATACAAATACATATATATATATATGCAGAGAAAAATATTTTCAATGCCTATTTAATATTTTTCTATCTTATTGTTTAATAAGTATTTTAAGTATTAAGAATCTTGCAAGTTTAAAATTATTGAAACTTTCTATGGCTCGATATTTATTTTAATAATAGCCAACCCGAAATATTTTAAAAAAAAAAAAAAAAAAATCCAAAAAAAGGGACGGACAAAAAAACGACCTTTCTCTTTGTTACTTATTTTAATAAGTTCCTCATCTTAAGTAGCTATTTTAATAGATCCCAATTGTAACAATGTAAATACTTCCTTAGTTTATTCTTTATTAAATTTTACTTTTTTTAGTTATATATACATTTAATCTTTATACATTTTATTTAGTTTGCTGTAATTTTATTAACTTAAATTTCAATTGATTTAATTATATTATCTATTATTATTATTATATATTGTTATTTATTATTATTAATTATTATTATTATTATTATTATATAATATAAATAATTATATTATTTATAAATCATAATATATATAAATATACTATAATATATATATATATATATATAATATATAGATAGGAAATATGTACTAGTATACTTTCCAGTAATTTTTTAATTTAATTTGAATTTTGAAATGTTCATAATTTTTTTAATTTAACTGACGGTTGGTGTCAAAACAAAAATCTAGAAAACTTCTTGCATCTTCATGTTATTTTAACCGTCCAATAAATTTAGTTCCTTTTTCCTTCTATAATAATAATAATATAATATAATAATTAATATATATATATATTATAATAATTATAATATATATATATATACATATATTATATATTAATATAAATAATAATATATTTAAATAATATATATATATATATATATTCAAATATTAATATATATATATTAATATAATATATATATATTATAATTATACTATTATACTATTATATTATATTTGCATCAGAATATTACTTTTAGAATACTTTTTCAATCATCAATTTTACTAGATCATATATGATTCATCGTGAGGTCATTATTTTCTTATTTTCTCAAATTATCTTATTGTTTCTTCTTCAGTGAATTGTTAACTACTAAAATCTCATTTTTCGTATTGATTATTTAAAATAGAGGTTATTTATTTATTTTATTTAGTTCGCATGGAAACTAATAATTACCTACTTCCGGGGAGTTTTGGAAAAATGGATTTTTTTTTTTTTTTTTTATTGTAATTTTAAAAAAAAAAATATTAATCTGTTTAAACATGTGCTGTATATTATAATAAATTATGTTATATATTATATTTTTATTATTATTAATTATTATTATTATTAATTATTATTATTATTATCTATTATTATTATTATTATTATTATTATTTATTATTATTGCCTGACTGAAAATTATTCCCTCTTAAGATGGAAGATAACTAAAGTTGGGCTGCGTGATTGTATGTTTAAAAAAAAAATAATAATAAAAAAATTATGATAACTTCCAATTAAACTAATAATCAAAAATTGATTCTATTAAATATGCATATTTTAAAAGATACTTGTGCATTATCAAATTATATATTGTATAATTTGATTAAAAGGGGGCTATGACTTGGGAAGTGTGACTTTTATTAAAAATTGTATGGTAGATTGTTTATAATAATTAACGAGTACTAATAAAGAACTATTTTTATGGTTAATGAATTTAATAAAAGGAATATAAACCTACTAATATTAATTATAATTTATTAAATCTATGATAGCTTTGCTTGGTTTTATTAATAATCTACGATTATTTAGGAATTAGAGCGGACGATGGCGAAAAGCTCAAGGCAAAATAATTATTTTGTCGTGGTGATCACTTGCCGCGGAGCCGATGCCGCCTAGTTTTGGGTGGACCTGGAGCGGAAAACATTTTTTGGGGGTTCGACCAGAGTAAATAATTATGGATCATAGAACCGTGATATATTTTTACAATTGGGTCGCCGGGAGCCGTATTAAAATTTACTGTTTTGGCAGCCCTGGTAGTGGTAAAACCTATTCCTACATGAGTTTGAAAATTAGTTCTTATTTTAGTGTGGTTTTAAATGTTAGTTAGACATTGAATTTGAATTGTATTAGGGTTTTAAAACGTGATTTAAGTATACTTTATGCATTGCTTTAATTCAGTTCTAAATCGTATCTCAGCTAATACTTATATATCAGGGTGTAAGCCTCATTTCCATTAAGCCCGCGAGTCTTAAATTCGAAAATACAGTTTGAAGTATAAATATATATATATTATATATATATATATATATAATATATATATATAAATAATATAATTATATTAACATTATATATATAATACATAATATATTATAATTATATTAATATATAATATATACATAGATATAAATCATATATATATATATATACTAATACTATTATATATATATATAATATATATTATAATATATAGTATATATATATAATTATTTACACTTATTTAATATATATGTATTTACGACAAATCTCGATACAATACAAAAGATTAGCTGTTTTAGGTAATTCTACTTGAAACGCTTTTTGTTGAAGCCTTATTTTGTCATTCTTATCAAAATTCATCTTCTTTCGGTATGATCCTGTTTGCATTGAGACGAAGTATCAGGACCCGGTTCGTATTCGTTTAGTGAGATTTAATTAAAGTAGCTCCCCCCCCCCCAATACAAAAAAAATTACTTCTTCCTATTTATAACTTTTTTTTTGTTTATTTAGCTAATATATAATAATATATACTTATATATATATAATACTATAAATATATATATATATATATAACTATAATATATTAATATATATACTATAATTATATATATAATACATATATATATAATATCATATAATATATATTAATATATAATATATTATAGTATATTAGCTAATAGGACCAAGTTACTTAACGCCCACACGGAACGGGGAGCTCGGATCCAAAAAAAAGAAAAAAATTTCCTACAGGTATCCTCTATGAATACATAAATAGATGTTCTAGTGGCGAAATGAATTTTTTTTTGACTCAGACCAAGGACCAGACCTGGACCTACCTAAAGAGAGGGAAGAACCAACCATAAAAACACTATGGTAAAAAAAAAAAAAAAAAAATTTTCATATCTCATCATAGATGCTACCTGTTAAAATTTTTTTTGATCCGACCTCCCGTTCAATGTGGGCGTTAAGTAACTTCCTGTCTCATTATGAAATATATAATATAATAAATTAAAAATATATATATATATTACTAATATATATATTATATACTAATAAAATAATATTATAATTATATATATATATATAATATATTATAAAATAATACATTATTATAAGATTTTAAACATAATATATACTAAATAATATATAATTATATAATTATATATATATATACTGAGATATACATTACAGTATATATCACCTTACACATGACCCATTGGCTCCACGAAGACCAATAAATTATTTACAGTAGATACCTTACAAATAAAAAAAAGTTTTGGAGGACTATATATATATATAAAGTCATTTTATAATTAAATGCAAATGGAACATAATTCCCTCTTATTCTTTTCCACCTTAATTAAAGTTAACTAACTGGTCCGTTGATGGGAAGGAGAAAAAAACATTAAATTGTTCCATTAATAGTATTTGCTTCAGTTATTGTGTAAACATTTAGCAAAAACTAATTAACAAATAAGTTTTTTTTATAGTATGAATATTTCCATCGTGAATATCAAACAAACGAGAATAGGTTTACGCTATTAGTTCTGTTTTTCAGGCTTTATGGGATACTATAAGACTAGGTTTACGCAATAGTTCTGTTTTTCAGGCTTTATGGGATAATATAAGACGAGCTATATCCTACAATTTTTGACGAGAAATATTTTTCTTTTAGTTTTTTTTTTCACATTTTTTAGTCTTTAATTGTAAAAGCTCAGTATATATTTCTGTTGAAGAGATGAACAACACGAGTGAATCGAGTGGTTTTTAATAATACAACTATGTTTTTTTGTCTTTACGTCTCTAAGTCCTCATTCCGCAAGATCCAAATGTTCAAACTTATGTCCATATAGTATCGTTGGGCCAAATTGACGGAAAACTGTCAAAAGAAATTATCACCGCCGAAAATACTTATTTCGAATAAAAAAGTAGCTTCACCAAATTATTTTCTAATAAAATAATTAAAAAAATTAGTTGACATTTTTTTGGGGTGTCATTTTATCTATCGTTCGGACATTTTTCAAAGTTTCAAAAATCACTGATTTTGTCCCATTTGACTTAGGTATGAGATATCCAAATATTGGAGTCGTGTTAGCGACGTTCACCTTTATGTTATGAGTCTGTGATTGTAGACTTCATAACCTTAAATACCGATACTATATATAAATACTAATATTAATATAACCAATATATATAATAAAACAATATATAATAAGAAAATAATATAAATATAACTAAATAATAATAACCTCCTATATAATATATATATAACCTATTATATAATATAACTATAATAATAAAAATAAAATACTATATATATAATAATATATATATAGTATATATACTATAAGAATCCAAATAAATATTATTATACTATTACATAAAATATAATACATATTTATATAATATATATATATTAGTACCTAGGACCATTTATTTAAATCGGGCGGCAATAAAAAATTTTACTTGTAAAGTTCGGTAAACTAAGAATATAACAATTATATTATGATCCAAGGGGAAATCAGAAATAAAGAGATTTATTTTATTTTAAATTAAATTTGTGAAGTTCCATAAAGTTGATTTTGTCACCTTATCATAAAATTGTTTTGGTGATTTTTATTAGAATTTTTTTAAAAAAATCAATTTGTGATTTTTTTGATTTTTTTATTTATTTTGATTTTTCCATCACTAACGTCACGCGATATATAATTGGTAACTTGCAAATTATATTTCGTCTTGACGTTCCACGGATCCAAAAATCCAAAAAATCAAAAATATCAAAAATAATCAACAATCTCAATTGATTTTTTTAAAAATACATAAAAATCACCAAAATCCTCTGCCATCCACTATGCAATTAATGCGTCTTAATATGAGATTTTTTTTTTCATTCAAAAAATTATTTTCTTTGCTAGTTAAATTATTTTTCATTAGAATTTATTAAAAGTTAAATAAAAAAACTAAACAAAATTATCTCATAGGCGATAAAAGCACAGCAGGCTCGCGTATAACGCATGGCAAACCCGCTCGCTCCAGCTGCGACGCGAGCTGGTGCCGAATCGTAACAACATTCACGATAATTGTATAAATGATAATGTAAAATATAATTATAAACATTACCGTGCGTTTATTAGATTAAATTTATTACATTATCTTTTATTATTTAATGGGAAAACTTAGAAAATTTCGTAAAAAATCTCAAATGAAATAATTTTCAGGGAGATACCATTACCAACCATTCCGATTTCTAAATTTTTTATTTCGTTCCCAGCATTTTATAATGTTAATTATATACTATATATATAATATAACTAATCTATATATATATATATATATATATATATATATATAATATATACATATATATATATCTACTATATATAATATAAACAAATAATATATAAATATAAATAATATATATAATATATATTGTGTGACTTGTGTGTGTGTGTGTTGTGTGTCGTGTGTGTGTGTGTTTGATGCAATATTGCAATAAAATTATTGATGTCTGTCTGTCTGTCTGTGTTTGTTTTTGTCAGTAGCCATAGATCAATTCGACACTTTTAAGTGTCTATTTCCATAATTCAAATAATTTGTCATCGACATTTGAGTGCTAAAATCATTCTCGAAGTATCATATTTGTAGACACTCCGTAGCGAGGTATATAAGTAAACATATTAAATTATTAAAATGATATATTAAATTATATAAAATATATAATAAAGATATTAGTCAAAATAAATATTAATAATTAAGCTATAAAAAAGAAAGAAAGAAGATTAGTAATAGGATTAAATATTTATTTATATTTAAAGAAATATTTTATGCATAGATTGAACCTTGAAATTGCCCACACAATTTGTCATAGAACTGAAGAATTATATCTTGCATAATATGCGTTCTGAGTGTTTATATATTATATATAATTAATAATAATATTATTATATATATATATAATACATTATAATATATATAAATACTCCTATATAACTATTTATAACTATAATATAATTTAATATTATATATAGATTTAATAGAAAATCCTATATATAATAATAATTAATATATAATATATATTATATATATATATATATATACTATATATATATAAATGGCAGGGTGGAGGAGCTTGAGGATTAGTACCTCTGTCTAAGGAATTTACATGAACCTCTAGTTCATATATTCCACACTATATATTGTAAAGGTATTAAACTTTAAAATTTACCCCTCCCCCCTCCATCCTCCTCATCTTTCTACTTTTAATATAAATATCTGGAAAGCCTAAAACGAAGCTGACCTCACTCTACCCCCATCGACCATATATAACCCATGTTGACCCACATGGGCTTAGCGATGGAAGATTTTTGAAAAAGGTTGAATTTCATTAAGTTTTTGTCGTGAAAAGGTTTATAATCTCTTCAACTCCACCTCTGCTTATACATTTACTTCGACCTACAGCTCCACTGTACACCCTAATGAATAGGCGAATATAATACCATGTCCCAAATATTTTTCATTAAATTAAATTTTTTTTTCATTTGTCAATTTTTTGGTTCAGCAACCCTTGCATACGCCAGCATTTTTATTAGCATGTTTAATTATTATTATTATTATTATTATTATTATTATTATTATTATTATTATTATTATTATTATTATTATTATTATTATTATTTTTATTATTACTGTTATTATTAAGTGATTGATTTTGGTATTTTCTTTTGTTTTTATAGTGTCGAAGAATCATTATTTAAAAAAATGGTGAAAAAGTAAGACCAAAGGAAATTAATAAAAAAAAAAAATTGTGTAATGAAATATTAATAGAGTGGTGAAAAATTGCTTTTAATAATATTAATAACAATAACCTGTTATAATTAACAATGGCATTATTTTAATAACCTTTCCTAACGCAAAATTATAGTTACAAAAATTATTAATAGCATAAATAATAATGTAAACTAATAAATAAAATATTTAACTATATATATATATAATATAATAAATATATATTATAAATATTAACTATATATATAATAATAATACACATATATATTTATATATATATAATATTATATAATAATACTATATATATATAATATATATATATCAACGTTCTGATTCGTTCTAATTGGCTTTTAATACTGCTTTGATACTGCTTTGATTTGCTTTTTGAAGGTTCATTAACCTTGCAATTTGGGTATTAAAAAGGATGACTATATTGTCAATCATTCTAGACTGTGATTTCTAGTTTCTAGTTATCACTAATGGTAATATTATCATTTATTCTTGAATCTCGACTGTGATTTCTAGTTTCTAGTTATCACTAATGTTAATATTATCATTCATTCTTGAATCTCGACTGATTACAAGTTATGCTAATCATTCTAGAAAGTAATTTCTAGTTTCTAGTTATTACTAATGATATCAAACATTCTAGAATCTAATTGTGATTTCTGGACATGTGATAATATTATCAATCATTCTTGAATCTAGACAGTGATTTCTAGTTTCTAGTTATTACTAATGATGATAATACCAATCTTTCTAGAAGCTGGACTGATTTCTAGCTTCTAGTTGTTACTAATGATTTATCATTAAGGCGTATTAACTATTGTTTTTATGCTTAAAATTTTGCCTGAAAGATAATAATAACAGGTGTTATACCTACGAGGTTTTAGTTTTATTTATAATTGTAGTATTGTCTTTTTGGTTGAATTATAGTAGTACATAATAAATATGGACCCTATATTATACTATATATATATATATATATATATATATATATATATATATATATATATTATATATAGATATATATATATATATATATATATATATATATAATATATATATATATATATATTTATAGTAAGGGAATGGGTCAAAACTGATTAAAATTTGGATTCGTTAAATACTGAATTAATAAAAAGGAAAAAAAATATTTAATTCTTTATTGTATATTTAATAAAAAAAAACTATATAATTTAAAAATTCTATTATTAAGAGAAAATATTGGAAGCATTTTTCCCTTTTTTTCTATCAAATCCGTTTAAAATTATTTTTAATATTTAGAATAGATGTACGGTTGCAGTATATCTGTACTACATTTTTCAGTATCTCATGCCTCGAAATTCCATTGTCGCGAATGTGTTTAGATTTGCGTATCATAGTTATAGTTTATTTCCCTATCGAAAGGTTGTGAGCATTCATTAATATGTATTATTTGTATAAATGTTGTTGATGCGAAAGGTCAAGCGTTTTTACTCCATCATTTCTTTGTTAGAGTAGTTAATAATACTTCACATTTTCAAATGGAAATGCGGAAAGCGTTCTTATCCTTATATAATTCCGTGATGCTCCGGTTATGTTATCCATCTTTATTGTTTTTCCTTATGTTTTCCCAAGTCCGCTTTCATTTCCTAATTATCGTATCTATTCCCGCGTAGTAAACACTTCCTATTAATAATAGGAGAGGAGGAGCGTGCAAAAAGAAGAGTAAAATTACCCTTTTATCAAAAATAATGTAATGTATAATTGGCTTCATTATTATAACAAATTTCTTTCCTTTTATTATTTTGGTTCTCTGCCATGAGAAAGACTTGCATTGAATGTCAAATTCGTCTTGAATCATTTTGGGAGGTTTTCTACCCCCAAACAAATTCTATCTTAGAATTCTGAAGACGTCGTGAACCTCAAAAATAAGGTTTAGGGAATTAGAAAATGATTAGTTTTGCTTTCTTTTATTTTTTAACTTTCTCTTCCTATATTATTATTATTATTATTATTATTATTATATTAATTATTATTATTAATGATTATTATTATTTTTATGATTATAAACCATTTATTCCATGAAATTTCTAAAAGCTTTTCTTTAAAAAAATTACTAAGTAACATTGGTCCATATTTCTAACTAGTAAAAATATTTCTCTTTCATACTTGTTTATTCCGCTTCACCTACTATTGCCACTAAACTTTTCTTACCTCTGCCCGCGATACCGCTACTTATTACTACAACCACTACATACCACTTATCATTTTGATGTGGACAAGAATTCAAATGAGACATTGAGATTAATAAAAAGTTTTTAGTAGGTTGCCTAATAATGAAAAAAAAATAATTTTTAGTAGGTGGCCTAATAATGAAAAAATTATCCCAATGAATTCTTTAATACTGCCAGTATTGACATCACTGCTTTACATTTGATAAGCAAATTGTATTTGAAACAGTGAAGGTCGCAGTAGTAGTTAATTTAGGTTCTCTTATTTAGGTAGTTACGTAGTGAGCTAATTATAGACTTGTGGATTTGATTACTTAGTGGCTTCTAGATTAGATTTCAGTGGTGCCTCTCTATCCAGACCCCTCGTCACTGTGGACCCTAAAATAAATAATGCATGCTGTGAATATTACTGTGGGTTTAAGTTAATTGTAAAAAATTATTAAATATTTTTAGTGTTTATCAGAAGTTATTCTTTTGAAATAAAAAAGGGTTTTAAAAACTGATTTACTTTTTCAAAACTCCAATCGAAAAGATGATTTCTATCTTACAGACGGGATCGAATTATTATTATTAGTGATTTAATTTTATTATAGCTAGGAATAGTCCCTTAAGCCTAGAAAATTTAGCTCCTTCTCTATTCTCTAAATTTTAATACATATATTTTAAAGTCATAAATAAATCCCGTTTTCTGAATTAATCTTTATTTGACTAAGGTAAATTTTTATTGCACGCTTTAATTAATTTACTGTACTTTTTAGGAATTTAAGGCGTTTTTTAACCTTACACATCCTTAATATATATATAGTATACTATATTATATATATATATAATAGTATATATTATATATATATTTATATATATATATATAATATATATATATATATATATATATATATATATATATATATATATATATATATATATATATATATATACCGATATATATATTAGTGTAGCAATAGTTTATCACTTGCACTTATGAAAGTTAAAGGTTCGAGTTTTTTGAATTAAAATATTAATTTTAATTTCATATTTATAATATATAGAAGAATTTTTGTTGTTTTAATTTTAACAGCTATATTGTCAATGAAATTCGTCGTTGAAAGTTACCTGTTAATTTTTTTTTTCAGAAGTTTTAGTTAGCATGTGTAAGTTACGAAAGCACAGCTGCAAAGGTTTATTAGTATTTATTATTTTCGTTCGTAGAAATTAAAAATATTTAAATTGGGAGTAAATTCAAATTTATTTACACTTATATATTTATTATTATTATTATTATTATTATTATTATTATTATTATTATTATTATTATTATTATTATTATTATTACCATCATTAATATTATCACAACTTTATTATTATTATTTTATTATTATTATTATTATTATTATTATTATTATTATTATTATTATTATTATTAAGATTGAAAACTCATTTAGCTTCGAGGAATTGGCTTATTTTGCTCTACCTATTAATTATTTTCATAAAAAAAAAAAAAAAAAAAAAAGTTTACATTAACGTAACAAAAAATTTTCCGGTCCTAAAAATTTTTTTTGCATTTGTGAATTACAAGGAAATTTAAAAGTTATTAAACATAAAAGCGAAGGCATGTTGAAGCTTGTAACCCACCGATTATTTTGCTATCTTTTTATTAAAACCATAAATATGGGTTGTAAAGGGTTACCTTTTTTTTTTAATCGCCCTTCGTCCATGACTTTGCCTCAACTCATCTAGAAGCTGTAATTCTAGACCTCATCTAGATACATCTAGTTTTTCGATTTCGAGTTGAATAAAAAGAGATGCTTGTGGAATTTGAGTATATACTTATAATATATATATATATATATATTATATATAATATATATATATATATATATATATTATATATAACTACTATATATATATATATATATACTATATATACTATATATAACTATATTATATATATAATATATATATATATATATAATATATATATATAGGTAAAAAGTTACTTAAACGCCCACACGGAAAACAAAAACTACTATTTAAATAGTAAATACTGATGAATATAAAACTGGAGTTTTAATTAAAATTAAACATTTTCTTAGGGGAGGAATTGCTGGTTATTTAAACCAATAAAAAAAAATTTTATTGCTTGTTTTTGGATCTAGTTTGCTGCGCGAAATTCTTAATGAAATAATATGTATTGGAAGTTAATATGTGTCGTGCGGTCAAAAGAAAACGGATAAAAAGAAAATGAATTTGGAAGGGTAACTAAACTTTTTTTTATACGAAATGAAAAAAAAAAATTTCCTAGAGTGACCTGAACGACTTAACCTAAACCTCACTTTCAACCCTAGAACATCAAGGAACATAAAAAAAATAAAAATCATTTTCCAAAAGAAACATCTATTTATGTATCACAGAGGTTGCCTGCAAAAAAAATTTTTTTTTGAGCAAACACAACAGACCGGCTGAGGCGTAAGTAACTTGTCCATATATATAGTATATATATAATATTATATATATATTATATATATATTATATATATATATATTATAATATTATATAATTTAATGTATATATGATATATATATATTATATATATATATATATGTGGAATATGCAACTTATATTTATTAATATAAATATATATATATATATATTAATATATATATATATATATATAATATATATATATATATATATATATTATACTATAATATATATATATATTATATTATTATATATATATATATTATATATTATAGGTTAAGTCATAGAACGTATGTCGCACAACGAAAGTTAAAGTAATGAACTAAATATTTGAGAAATTTAAATTTTTTACCTCTTTTTTTTGTAAAATAAAAAACACGAAAAACAGAAGAATTAATATTTCGGAAAAATGAGCTTCACTGATTTATATATATATATATATATTTTATATATATATATATATATATATAGTATAGATATCATATATATATATATATATATATATATATACTATATATAATATATTATATATATATATAATATATACATATATATATATATATAATATATAAATATATATATAATATATTATATATATATTATACTATATATACTATATCGTGATATTTGGTTTTAAAACCACAACTATCATCGATCCATATCTCAAAAAACTACAAAAGCTACAGGGGAAAAGAAACATTGTTGGAATCCGGGCAAAATTTTATTGCGGAAACTGTAAAAAAAAAAAATCATATCTCAAAAACTTACAATAGCTACAGCGAAAATGGATACATTTTTGGATAATGGTTTATTAGTAGAAAAAATGTAAAAAAAAAAAATAATAATAAATAAAGAGAAAATAAAATATGGCTATTTTTTTTTTAGTGAGCCAGGTGACAATATATATATATATTATTTGTAAAGGTATTACACGGCAATGTAGGGGCTCGAGCCGACGGGGAACACCAGGGGGGGACGTTTTTCATATCCCGTAGGGAAGGGGCGGAGGACCCCCGCGACACCCAAAATACCAAAGAGCGGGGGTCCGGAGACCCTCCCGGAGGGGGAAATAGTTTTACCCCGTAGTTCCCCGGAAGGCGAGAGACCCCGACTCCCGCCATCGGTGGGCGGTTATACCCTTGGGGTATTCTTTAGTAAAAAAAAAAGCAAAATTTAAATTAGAAAGTTATTTATTTTAACGGATAAACAATAAGTCTCTAATAGGCTCTCTAATCATATTTACTATAATTATTTACAATAATTATTTGTTATTTTTTATATTTTTTTTTTACATATTTCCTATCTCAAAAATTTACCAGGGATTCCAAATGTAATTCCTTTTCGCTGTAGCTATTGTAGTTTTTTGAGATAGATATTTTTAAAAAAAAAATTTTTTTATTTTTTTATTTTTTACATTTTCGCACTAAAAAAATTGGGACCAGCTTCCAGCCAATGTATCCTTTTCCCGCTAGCTATTGTAGTTTTTGAGATATGAGTTGTGCTTTTAAATATTGATTACCATAAGATATTTGGAAGCCATTATATTCCCACTAAAGAAAGTAAGTAACTATTTAGGAACTTTTTGTGCTAAAAACCCATGCTAGGACCAAATCTGATACAACATCAATGACACAGCATTTAGCGATAATTATTGCAGGTAAATTTAAATCAAAGTTGCTTGAAACCAGCGAAACCGCTCAAAAAGAACATACTTGCTACGAAAGATAATAAATATCTTAAAGGGAAAATGGAAACAATTGGAATGAATAAAAAACTTTTCTTACATACAAAGTAAGTGATAATTTGTTAAGGACATTTAAAACAAAGTGTGAATAGAAAAGTCCTAAGTAGCATCGAGCAATAAAAATTCTAAATTTTTATTATTAAACTAATAACTTTTAATCATGGCTTTACAAACTTTTAGTTACACAAATCACAAATTTAAAAGGAAATAAATTGCCCATAGCCTAATTTTTTACGCTTAGTGTGAAGTGAAAAAAATATATATATCAATTCTTTTTATTTTTTTTCCATTATATTTCTAAAAATTTTTTTTCCAAAAATGATTCTATTATTGTCAAAATGATTAGGAATCCCTTGCCTAAGTTCGGAACCGACCTTCTTAACATTGACCATAATACTATAATATCATACTAATACTATACTTATAATATATATATATATATATATAGTATATATATATCATATAATATACTATATATATCATATTATATATATATAATATATATATATATAAAGGGGTATGCAAATTAGCTTGATTTAACTTTGAGTTAAGCATTCTATAATTTAGTTCTTGAATCTTTTAAGGGAACAGAACAAAATTAAGATTTTTTTTTTGGTATTTATTTAATTTAAATATTATCATTATTTATTATTTTTATTATTAATTATTATTATTTATTCATCTGACTTATTTGTCTTTTCCCTCCCTCCCTCCCTCTCTCCTCATTCCTTGTCTTCTTCGTCAGTGTGTTGAAGATACATCAACCCAACAAAATACGCCATGGAATGGAGCAGAAATGTCAAGCGCGCACGATGACGAGCCCCCAAAAAGACCCGGTCTGGAAAGCAGCATCACTCCTCAAAACAGCCGACGAAAGTTTGAAAGGACATCGCATACACAATGTCTACATGGGGGCTTTATCCATCCCGCCCCACCGGCCCACCGAATTCTAGAGTAGGCTCATAGGCATCTCGCCATCATTCACAAAAAAACACTCTAATAAAGATGGCGATGAACCAAATAGGACCCAAGGCTGATTGATTTATTATTATTATTATTATTATTTATTCATTATTATTATTTATTTTATTATTATTATTATTATTTTATTATTATTATTATTATGATTATTTTATTACTTATTATTATTATTATTAATTATTATATTATTTTTATTATGTATATTATTATTTTTATTATTATATTATTCTTTATTATTATTACTTTGATATCTTCTACTACCATACCCAAGTGCGGAACTGCTGGCTACTCATTACGGTACTTACTAATACTTCCAATACTTTACCGCTATCCTATTTACCTTATTTTTTCACGTTCTAAAATTTTTTTTACATTTTTTTTACTCAAATATATACTATATATATATATATAGTATATATATATATATATATATATATTATATTATATATATATAATATATATATATATATATATTATAATAATATATATATATATATATATATATATATATATATATAGGTCAGCATCCCGAAAAGCCAGGCATGTAACTAAAAACTATAAACAGGTACACGAAATACATATAATTTTATTAATCAGGAGAACATTTTTACCCGGAAATTAAAAAAGAAAGACAGGGGCAGACGCAGTATACCAAGGCAAGTTGTTAACATTTGTTTGAAAAAATCTTTGCAGTTTTTTTTTACACTACATCAAAGATGCCGGCTTACTCAGTGGACGAAAGTTGCCAATGTTGAATTTTTTTTTTACACTAACGAATACCCTCGATTAAACAAGAACGATTTCTCGGCCTACCCTCCCCTAAAAAAGGATATAAAAGAAAAAATAATATTTTCTCAATTATATTATAAAGCGGTATTTGACAACTTTTTCTCTCGAGAGACTGGAGCTTTCAAGGTCTTTCAAGGTCAAATCTGATCTTTCACTGAAGCATTTTACGAATATTAAAACGATTATTAGTAGTTCTTAGAATAAATGAAATTTTTTTTTTAAGTTTTCTTCGAGGAAAAACTTCCTGAAATCAAAAAAATGTTATTTATTTTCCTTTAAGATGTTATAGTTTTCTATTACAAGCCTGAAACTTTTCCGGATCTGGCCATATATATATAGCTATATATATATTGATATATATATATAATATATATAATATATATTATATATAAACTATATATATATTAGTATATATAGTATATATTATATATATAATATATATATGATAGTATATTATATTTATATATATATATATATATATATATATATATATATATATATATATATACACTGCATTATTTTTGTGTATGGCTTTAGCTTACATATGTGGTCTTTTTTATTTTAGACTTTCCTTCAATATCCCTATAATTAAATTTTTGTATCCTTTTGTAAATAACTAATTGTTGTACATACTATAACTAATAATAATAATAGTAATAATTATAATAGGTAATAATAATAGTAATTATTTTTTTTTTAAGATTTTCCTATAATTATTAATGGTTAAAAATAGACTATTGTCTCTTCCATTTAAACTATAATGTTGCTTTCTTTCTCTTTAACTTTATTAACAACTTCTCGCTACTCCGTTTTTAAGTTATTAGTTAAATTATTTTCGTAGAAGACAGTAAGTAAATGTTAGTGACTATTTTTCCTATGAAAAATGCACTAATCCATTTATTTTTACAACGGTTTAACAACATCAGTTGCTCAGTATTGTTAACTGATATTTTGTTAACTTTTTTTTTTTTTTTTTTCTCTTGTTAGAGTTGAGAATATATTCCAATATCATAAATCGATAATTAGGAATTAATAAGATATATTTTTGCTCGGTATCACTAATAGTTGATATTTTATAATCTTTTTTTAACTCTAGTTTTAGATTAGAATATTTTCTTTATTGCTACATACATTTTGCTGTAGCTTAACAATTCAGTAGGGGTTAATGCACTAATTCTTATCATTACTTTATTTTATTTTACAGTGGTGTTATGTTTTTTCTATATATATACAATTATTGACATTTTTGACAATTCAATAAAGAATAGTGTTACGTTTATTTTTATATACAATTAACATAGTTTAACAATTCGATAGATGATAGTGCCCTAGGTGGTCATTACAATATTTTTAATAATTGTACGTTGTTCTATTTTCATTGTGTAATCTTGAGTTAGGTCTATTTTTGTCATCGAATGTACACTGATTTGTTTTCATACGAACGGTGACGTAGGCGTGTATGTATATATGTGTGTGTACGGAATTTTTGTGGATATTTTTGTAAAGTTGAAGCATTATGAATGCTGTAATAATAGCTTTCAAATATTTTCAATATATACTTTTCTATTCGATTTAATAGCGAGGTTAAGAATATATATATATATATATATAATATATATATAATTATATATATATATATATATTCTATATATATATATATATATAATATATATATATATAATATATATATTATATATATATTATATATATATATATAATATATATATATATATATATATATATATATATATATATATATATATATATATATATATAATCTCGGTTAATTTAAATTTTATTTTAATTTAAAATTAGTTTTATAACTTTTTTTAAATTTCATATATAAAAAGGAAGAAATGCACGCATTTTTAGACCCTTTATAAACTCTTCCTCTGCTTGTCGAATGATTATAATGAATGTGTTAAATATTTTCATTTGATTTGAGGAGTTTTAAGTTGCTTATTCGCTTCGCGAAAGATATGGCGTTTATTTTTTTTATTTTTTTTTAAATATATACAAGATAATTTAGTTGAGGAATGTCGTTTTGTTTATCAGGTTTGTTGCTGTTTTAACAGCCGTCCGTTATTGTATTCTTCATGGTAACGTGGATGATAGTGTTATATCATATATTTTGATTGTTTATTTATCCCATATTGTCCTAGTTGTATTAAGGTATCTTCTGATTTTGGAACTCTTAAGTCGATTTTAGCTTTTGACTTATAAAAGTTTTAGTGGTTTCTTTTAGATAATTTTTTAGTTTCCTTTTGCTTTTTGCTCTTAAACTTAAGGTTTATTGATTTTAAAAAAAAAAAAAGGGTTCCTTTTTACTTTACAAATTCATTTGTGTTTTTAAAGTATTTAAAAAACTGTTAATGTGGATGTAAATTCTGATGTTAAAGGCAATAAAGAATATTATTATTAGCGGCTTAATGTTTCTTCAAGTTAAGCATTGTTGTCAATAATTTTTTTTTTTTTTTTAATTTTTAATTTTTATAATGGAGACGTTAATATTGCTATTAGTGCTTAAAGAATGTTGGTGTTGTTGATTATTCTTCTCAGATGAGAATGATGAACATCACCATCATCATCATCACAGACATCATCACAGACATCACCATGACCGATTGGATATGCAATCAATTGATGAAGAAAGCACGGACGGATTTTATCGTAATAGCTTTATTGAAATGCCTTTTTCTTCTTTCTTTATATCCAATAATTTGATATGCTTATATTGAACTTTTATTTGAATGGCTTTTCAAGAGACAGATAGGACCCTATTAATTATACGGAGCTCCCGTATCCCTCCTCCAACCCGACCATTGAATGAATGGTGGAAAAATAATAAAAATAAGCATCCAACACTAAAATTTTTCCCAATGAAATTGACGCGAGACCGTATAATTAATATGGACCGACAGATAATTTAAAAAATATACAGGATTTCCGTAAAGTCCTTGACTGTTATGCCGCTATTAGAATATTTTAAAATTGCCTTGGACTTTGGGATCTCCCTGTATATTTGCTTGCCGTAACTCAGAATTTCCTTTATGCCTGTTTCTTTCTGGGCAGCTCTGATGTCTTCTGCATTTCTCCGAACAAGGTATCTAGTAGATTAAGAATTAAAGATTTTAAACAAGGTGGGGCTTCTTTATTAAGAATTCTGTG
>JABUQX010093250.1:17500-47500 GCA_015478945.1 Trachelipus rathkii | reverse complement strand
CTTTGTGAAATGGAGAATGGAGAACTCGAATGGAAAGAGACTGCAAGGTTAGTTAAGCTTAGATTGTGGTGATATATTCAATTTGGATTCGAGGTCTTGCCCGTCTGTCGTTTTCATGTATAGAGGATTTAAAGATTTTGATAAATAGTTGTACTTACTCTCTCCCTTTCTTTAGTAGAGACTTGTAAAGGAAACGGGCTTTGCTGAAATATTTTAATTCTCTCTCTTCTCTCTCTTTCTCTCTCTTTCTCTTTTTCTTTCTTTTCTCTTTCTCTTCTCTTTCTCTTCTCTCTCTCTCTCTTTCTCTCTCTCTTTATCTTTCTCTTTCTCTTTCTCTTTTTCTCTCTCTCTTTCTCTCTCTTTCTTTCTCTCTCTCTTCTCTCTTTTTCTCTCTTTCTCTCTCTTTCTTTAAAATAATATCTCCAATAATCTCTCTCTCTCTCTTCTCTTGTATTTCTTTCGATGGAGGCTGCAATATTTTCTCTTTCTCTCTCTCTCTCTCTCTCTCTCTCTCTCTCTCTCTCTCTCTCTCTCTCTCTCTCTCTCTCTCTCTCTCTCTCTCTCTCTCTCTCTCTCTCTTTCTCTTCTTTCTTTTTCTCTTTCTTTCTCTCTCTCTCTCTCTCTCTCTCTCTCTCTCTCTCTCTCTCTCTCTCTCTCTCTCTCTCTCTCTCTCTCTCTCTCTCTCTCTCTCTCTCTCTCTCTCTCTCTCTCTCTCTCTCTCTCTCTCTCTAGAGTAGAATCCAATGATATACTTCTATTTTGTATTACTTATATTTGTTGTATGGTTTGTATTTGAAATATATTTATATATTGTGGTAATTAATCTCTTATACTTTACGATTGCAGTACAACAATTGACTTGACACTCACTTCTTACATTTATTTTCTTTAAAAGGTGGGTGAAGTTTGAAGAGGACGTTGAAGAAGGAGGAGAAAGATGGTCGAAACCCCACGTTTCAACGCTTTCGTTGCATTCCCTTTTCGAACTGCGTTCCTTACTTTTGAATGGAACAGTCATTCTTGATATGGATGCCTTTAATCTGGTTCAAATAACAGATTTGCTCATGGATAATATGGTCAATCAAGGGCATTTGCCCTACGAAGCAAAGGATAAGGTTAGCACTTTAAATCCCTTATTACAGATGCTATTAGAAACTCCTTTAAATACCGTTTTGTCAAACTTTCAATCGAAAATATAAATATTTTAAGCTTCTTTTTATACATAAACTAAGATAATCTTGTAAAAAATATTTATTGTATTGTAAGATTATTCACTATGTCTAATAGTTAATGACTTGAATTTGTTATATATTTAAATAATGTAATTTACATCTGTTATAAGGTATATCTTTTCTTTAAATTAGTAAAAAAAAGTTATTAAAAACTCCGTGAATTAGGCATATCTAACTAATATATCACGATTGCACATATATCAAAACCTTTGATAGAATATTGCATAAATCTACTTTTCGTGGTACTCTTTTTCGATTATAGTAGTTTTTGTGATTCCTCATCGGAACAGTTTATTTATGGATTTCTCCATCATCAGCAGCTGCCCCTTGTTCCCCAGAACTGTGGGGTGAGGTGTGCAAGCGTTCACCAGAAATGCTAGGATGCTTGAGCATTCTTAAGGTATAAATAAATAGTGGCAGCGGGGAACCCAAGTCCAGCTTCCAGTGTCCTTTAAGTAGTCTCTTACAACACGCAGAACGTACATTGTGGAAATTTTCTCCCCCACAGGGGATTTCTTCATTCCATCTTTAAACATATTTACAATGTAGTTTTGCTGGATTCTCTTCTAATATCTTAAACTTCTTAACCTACCTCAAATTAACCTCTTCCCTTGGAAAGATTTCCTCTTCTTATAACCTCCAATGGAAGGATTTCCTTTTCTTATAACCTCCCTTGGAAGGATTTTCTTTTCTTATAACCTCCCTTGGAAAGATTTCCTTTTCTTATAACCTCCCTTAGAAGGACTTTATTGTCTTATTTATCCAAATATGCTTTTAGAAATTTTAAAATACTTTTAAATTAGCCATTTGTTACCAGCTCTTTATAAGGTAGTCATTTATGATTAAATTTAATAAACTTTAAAAGTATAGGTAGATTAGATGACTAATACATCCCTACTTGAAAAGACTGAATGGAGGCTAGGACATTTAATTATTTCACTCACTCTATCTCCAACCTTTTTCCGTTTTCTGAATAGTTATATCGGTTATTACAACGAAAGAACTATTCTTGAGGATTTTAATTTTATGATCTCAAGTTAGAGGTCTTAAGGTTTATAAAACACACTTTCATTTTTGTGACCAACTTGATTGGCCTAAAATTGTAATGTCTGAAAAAACTCTCGATCCTACATTTTCCTACTTTTTGATTTGAGCATTTTTAAACACTATACTTCTATTCCTTTATTCTCAATTTCAAATCAAAATAAGCTATATACCGTATGAAATTGATCTTTTAAAATAAGCAAAGGGAAAATTATACTTTGCTCAAAAAAAAAAAAAATTCTTTCTTACTTTTTATTAACATGATTAACATTGAGCATATCAGTAAATATAGGGAGAGGGAAACTCTTTCTTACAATTCTTTATTTCATTAAATTTAATATCCCTTTTTGAAATACTAACCAGCTCCAAGATGCTTTACTGCGCAAGCACAAACATCTATACGAGAAGACGAGGAACAAGGAGAATGGTCAGATGTCCAGACTACCTCTTATTCGCAGCTTAGCAGAAATTGGCCGAAATCATTCTTCAACAAAAAGTGAGTGTCCAAGTTTTATCTTTTAAGTTAATTAATTTGTACATTTACTTCTCTGCTCTCTCGTTAAATTATCCTTACATTGAGCAGTTATATATCCAATTGAAGATGGGATTAAATATTAGGGGAACATTCAGTAGAACTTTTGATAAAATGATGAACGTCTAAAATATGAGGGGAAGGTATATATATATATAAAGAGTTATGATATATATAAATTTTTATATAAATATATATATATAAATATATATATATATATATATATATATATATATATATATATATATATTTTATATATATATATATATATATAATACGAGTAGTAGTTTTTATCTTAAGAAGAAAATTTTTAGAAGTTTTCAAAATTTTAAACTAGACATATATTTGTATAAAATAAATTGACTCAAATAACTTCTGATCACTTATATATATATATATATATCTATATATATATATATATATATATTTATATATATATATATAAATATATATATATATATATATATATATATATATATATATATATATATATATATATATAGCTATATATATATATATATATATATATATATATATATATATATATATATATATATATATATATATATATAGATATATATATATATATATATATATATATATATATATATATATATATATATATATATATATATATATAGGGAGGGGCGGGGTATTATATTTCCTATGTATATACAATGCAGTATTTTGCACACATTTTTAATGGTATCTATAATCATGAACGATATTTCTTGTTGAGAACCCAGCTATTATTATTATTATTATTATTATTATTATTATTATTTTTATTATTATTATTATTATTATTATTATTATTATTATTATTATTATTATTATTATTATTATTATTATTATTATTATTATTATTATTAATAATAATATTATTTAGAATTAGACGTAGGCATTTTTCTTGCAAGTTAGATTTTCTTAGAATTTAGGTTATTTATTTTTAATTAAATTAGTTTTTCACGAAATTTGCTTTAGATATGACCTTTATGGGATTATACACATTATTATAATTATTATTATTATTATTATTAATTATTATTATTATTATTATTATTATTATTATTATTATTATTATTATTATTATTGTTATTATTATTAATGGAAGAAAAAGAAAATATAAATTTTTATTTTACTGAAGCGTAAGATAAATTGTGTATAAAAATACTTCCAATATTTCTGTATCACTGCAATAGTTAGCCTAGTTCACTAATAACACCACTCATTCAATTATTTTTTCTATCTTGAGAGGTTCGAGGACTCTGTATAGTTTATCTTTAGTAAGTGTTATAAATGCATTTAAACGAATGATGAGGTATCTTTTTTTGCATAAAATCCCTTTGTCCATAAAGATACTGCATGATATATATATATATATATATATATATATATATATATATATATATATATATATATATATATATATATATATATATATATATATATATATATATATATATATATATATATATATAAGAGGAGCATTAGCTTTCTTATATAAAATGTAACAATGTATTAATTTTAGCTAACATGTTTAAAGAGAGTCCAAGTGCATGATGAAAATTAAATTGTCATTTGTTAGTAAAATAAAGATGACTCCTATTTTTGGAGTAAAATTTGCATGTTCATTGTCAGCAGCAGCAGCAAAACAGTGCTAGTCATTCCTTTTTAAGGTTTTCTAGAAATATTTTCCTATATAAATAATATACAATTTGACTCGTCCTCACTTAATTAGTGATGGATGCATTAATTACTTAGTATAAATCCTTAATTGTTGTCCGATAGTTCTCTTTTTTATTTTTGTCTTTCGTCCATAATTTACTTATTCCTGAGGCAGACTTAGTGGAAGCACTTGCAGTTGGAATACGCCATTCCATTTCTGGCACCTTCTCTGGGGAAAGCCATTCTGGCGGTGGGGACAGCAGTCCCAGTGCTTCTACCACAGAAGTTCCAAATCAGTTAGAGTACGGTACTTATCTTACCGTCCCAGGTTCGAGTCCCATGCCGGATCCGAATTTGGACCGTAAGCCTTATCGGCGACATTCTAGTGGTGGGTGTAAACCATATCATCGCATTTCGTGGCATTTCAAAAGAAATTTTGTTTTTAATAAAGTAAAAGTTAAAAAAAAATTTTTAAAAATTTATGTAGCTTTAGAAAAAAAATTTATTTTAAAAAATTTCAATGAAATCGCCACAAGCTTTTACCAAACCGCACTAAACAAAAAATATACCTTAGATACGGTAGCGCTTGTAATCATCTATGATAATAACAATAATAGAAGCTTTTTTTACGTTATGATTTGTACCTTACTTCCTTTATTTTCGACTATCCCTATTTTCCAAATATTTTTTAATACATAGAAGAACAGCCCATACATTATAAATGTTGGTTGTTTTCCCTTATTGTTTTTATTTGTAGATTTCCCGTTATCCCTTTCTAATTTTGCTTTTATAAGTCCCATTAATTATTATTAATTGCATTATTAGAAAAATTCTCAATCACTTTTTTGCCCTACCAAAGGATGGTTTAGCCTGAGTGAATTTGAATACGTTCTTTTCCGAAAGTGTTTTAACTATGTTTTCAATCACAGCCTGGTTTTAAGTTGCTGTTCTGCGTCTTCCAAACAGTTTAGCACTGATTCTCACTATGGTTTGCAGCTTTCTTTTCAATATTTTGATAAATTATACACGAATGAAATATATTTCCTATATAATTTATTGAAAGTATGAATGTATTTGTGTGTGCGTTAAAATTATAATATATATATTCTCTTGAATTGAAAATTTTGCGCAATTATTACCATGTCGGTTTTTGATAGGATGGAAGTTTGGCTAATGTGAAATTTAGATCTAAAGTCATCTATTAGGTTTCATTTTATTGGGATATCGAAATCTTTCCGGTTTCATTCATTTTAATTACATTAATAAATGTAATACATTTTCTTTATAATATATAAACTTTAAAAATTAAATTAGTAGTTATTTAAAAATATATAATACAACATATACACATATATTGTATTTAAAAATTGCATTAATTGTTGTAAAACTGCGGGAAGAATCTTAGAAAACTCCATTTTACTCCAACAGTCGATGAAGTGGGGTTGCATAGTAGCCACGCACCATCCAGCCACCATCCATCTTTTATGGACTCCCATAATAAATTCATGAGGTTTCTCTCTGTCCCCGGTACAAGTGCGTAAAAACAAAAAGGGTTTATTGTGTGATTTTATTAACTTGAAAATTTTTTTTAATAGCTTAACATCGAGTGAAACCTCTAAAGATGTCAAAGCTTTCCCCCATCCTCAATAAAGAGAAAAAAAATGAAATATTTGTAAATTTTTAAATAATCGCATTGAAATTATTAGTTTGTGTCTAGTCAATAGAAAGAAATTTGAACCGAAACAAGCATGGTTTTGAATTTTAACGAACTTTATTGTTATTATTATTATTATTATTATTATTATTATTATTATTATTATTATTATTATTATTATTATTATTATTATTATTATTATTATTATTATTATCAAATTCTATTTTGTGTAAATATTTTCTTGGAATTGATCATTTTCAATATGACGTGTTCAAGTCGTAGATTTCGGGTAGCAGGTTATATTTGCATTTTTTTATTTTTTTATTTTTTATTTTTTTTGAAATATTTGTTTAAATTAAATAATATATTTTTTCTGTCAGCAGTAACGATTTTTTTTCAAGATAGGTATCGAACAAACTTAACTTCAAATATTAGTTGTATGTAATTAGAAAGTGTTTATTTATTTATTTATTTATTTTTGAGTGATTTCTTGTATGATTGTTGACAAACTAATTTTACTATTTGGACAGCTATTATTTATTCACTAAGCTTTATATAATCAGTTAAATTTATTTTACTCATTTTTCTTACCAATTTTCTTCCTTCTCAAGAAAGGAAAATAAGATTGGTAATAAAAGCTTAAAAGTTATTTTTTTACATTCAATTTGTGGGACTTTGTTAGTTTTTTTACTTTCATGATGGTTTGTAGCTTCCACTGTGTAGTCCTCTAGTCCTCACATAGTATCCGCTAATGCAGCAAACATCTTTGCTTAAACGAATATCATTTTTTAGTAGTATTGTAGTTTTATATCTGTTAAATACACGTGATTGTAGTGGTGCCTCTTTAAACCATGGAATTTAATGCAATTTTCTTAAGATGGTGTAGCTAGATTACCTTTAAATAGTTTGTGCCCGTCTAAGATAAAATAAATGGGGTATATAAGTAATATTGTAATTTGTATTTAATTTTATATTACTTTTATATTTACTTATTTTATTAATATTGTAATTTGTATTTAATTTTATATTACTTTTATATTTACTTATTTTATTTCATTTAATTTAGTTATTTTTAGTTTTGTTATGTATTTCTTTATGCATGCATCAATGTCATAATTGATTAAACCTTTTTTTATTTTTAAACCTCTTAAGTAGAAAAGTCAACTTATTCTAACTTATCTTCATAGGTATGGTTGAAGATTTTTTTTTTTAAATTGTGGTCAAATTATAATAGTATATATATTAAATTTACTATAATATTGGTGTTTAACTTCTAAAAATAAGTCGGCTTTTCTCTTGGGCTTCCTCGTTTTTTTTATGTATTTTAATTTTTCGTTTTTGTTTTTTTTTCCTTCCCCCCCTTCCTCCTCCCGTGGTTTTTTTTCATTTTATTTTGGTTTGTGAACTAAATTTGATGAAAAAAAAAAAGAATCTGATGGTGGATTGAACAAAAGTCATAGCTCTGGTGGGTTCTTTCGAGCATTCTCATTTTCAGGTGGCAGCAATGCTCACAACGCACAAACAGAAATTCCAATGGACACATCTCCTTCTCAGGGATCAATCATACACACACAAAGTGGAAACTGCTTAGATGCTCATAGTAAGGTGAGAGCAGCCACAACTTAACTTTATTTGAATGAAAATTATTGTAGATAGTTTATTTTTTCTTCATAATTCCTAGAGGACGTTATAACATTTAATAAGAATGGATGTGTTATTATATTTTTAGGGGAATACACACTTTATGAGAAAAATTCCACACGGATCTGAAGTGTGAATATTTTGTTAGGTGAAGTAAACTTATTCTTTTTTGTTATTACTATTATAGTTAATGTAAAGAATTGAAAATTGTAAAAATTATCAATCAGATTTGCGTCAAGAAATAAAATGTTTTTCATTATGTTTGTTCCTACTATATATATTATATATATATTATATATATATATATATATATATATATATATATATATTATATATATATATTTATATCTATATTTTAAAATCATAAATCATAAATATATATAAAACCATATTATATTTAAAAATATATATTATATATATATATATTATAAACACCGATTGAAAAGAAAGTTTATCAGGTAGCTTTAGGATTAAAATTCGTTCATTTTTATTTATTTATTTTTTTTTTTAGGGAGGAATCTCTCGGTATCATGAAATCGGGCGTTCAATGGCAACTTTACTTAGTGACGAAGTATTCCACGATGTTGCTTATAAAGCAAAGAATCGAAATCATTTACTTGCTGGTGTTGACGAATTCTTGGATGCTGTTACGATTTTGCCTCCTGGTGAATGGGACCCCGCTATAAGGTAAATAAAAAAAAAACACGATGAATTTCTATTTTAGCACAACAGTAGCTTACAATGAACATATTTTAGTACTTTGTTTTATATGGTAAATGAGAAAAGCACTAAAATTTTCTTCTTAGAAAAATAGTAATTTAGGGAGCATTTTTTAGTTCTTTGTTCTAAATACAGAATCGAACCACCAGCTGCTATTCCGTCACAAGAATCGAGAAAGAAGATAGAGGTCAAAGAAGAAATTGATGAAGAGGAAGAAGAACAGAAACACAGAGAAGGGGCTGGTTTAACTCGAACGGGGAGATTTTTTGGTGGTTTAGTCAATGATTTAAAAAGAAAGATACCGTGGTATTTAAGCGATTTCAAGGATGGTATATCTATGCAGTCAGTAGCCACATTTTTCTTCTTGTACTTTGCTTGTCTCACTCCTATCATTACATTTGGTGGTCTTTTGGGAGAGGCCACTGGGAACAATATCGCAGCTATGGAATCTCTGGTTGCCGGGCTTATTTGTGGTGTTGTATACGGTTTCTTTTCTGGTCAACCTCTGACTGTCCTTGGATCAACTGGACCTGTTCTTGTATTTGAAACAATTATGTATGACTTCTGCAAGTAAGTCCTGTTAGAATGTTTTATGCGAGTTTCTTTTCTGCTATAAAGAGAAAATTAAACTCACTTTTGAATTTTTTTTTTTTTTAACCTTATTAATGTGTTAATAGATCGTATGAATGGAATTACCTAGAGTTCCGTGTCTGGATTGGCTTGTGGTCTGCACTTATTTTGCTCATATTAGTTGCTGTTGATGCTTCAGCTCTGGTATGTTACATTACAAGATTTACTGAAGAAAATTTCGCGACTCTGATTGCTTTTATTTTTATCTATAAGGTAATTTTTTTTTTTTTTTTTTTACAAAATTTGTAATATACTTTATTTTTAAAAGGTTATCCTTTTAACTTTTAGGTATTGGATACAATGTTTTATATTTAATGTTTATACAATGTAATTTTTTTTTCTACTAGGCTGTTGAGAAGGTAATTAAAATTGGAGATAAATATCCAATGGAAACTCATGTGGATATAAAGAAGAATTGTAGTTGCGTTCTAAACGACACATCTAACTATACTTCAGAATATGGTGTCAGTCCTGGTTTAGTTTCTAATTTCACTGAAGAGGAATGCACGGCAGTACGTTTTAACATTAAATTAATTTCTTAAATTTAAGTTTTTCATATTTGGTAATTATAAATATCCAGTAATGAAGAGGTGATAGGTGAATGTGTGTGGGTTTGATGGTGCAAGAAGGAATAGGTATTTTGGGGATGAGTCATCAGCAAAAAGTAGAGAGAAAGTTGAAGAATGGTAAATCTGCAGGTATAGATGAAATTACTGGTGAAATGATCAAGAACAGAGGCAGAGATATGGATCTGATTGGATTTTGAAAGTTGTTGTAAGTAAGCGTTTATGTAGGGTTTATAGTTCCGAGGGTTGGAGGAGAGCAGTTATAGTACCTTTATATAGGGTAAGGGAGATAAGGGGAATTGTAGACGAATTATAGGGGAATTAGTTTATTAAGTTGTTGTAGGGAAGATATATGCTGGTATTTTAGTCGAAAGAGTGCGTTGAGTGACTGAAGAACTGATTGGTGAAGAACAAGGTGCGGTTTAGGAGTAGTAGAGGATGTGTGATCAAAATCTTTACATGAAACAAATACTGAGAAAATGAGGGAGAAGAAGAATTAAATTGTATTTAGGTTTTATGGATTTTGCAACAGGGTTATGATAGGATTAATATTAGGGAAGCTCTACTGCAGGTGTTAGAGATATATGGTGTTGTTGGTAGGCTTCCTGAAATGGAATCAAAAAGTATGTATGACGATAGTGAAGCGTATTGTAAGGGAATAAAATGGGTGTCCAAAAGTGATGGGTTTATATTAATAGCGAGTGAGGCAGGGATGTGTTATGTCCCCTTGGTTATTCAATTTGTATATGGATTTGGGGTTATGAAAGAATTAAGATGGGGGTTGGCAGGAAATGTGTTAGAATGATGGAGAATGGAGGTGTGCCCTACCTATTAAATATGCGGATGATTTGGTTTTTGTGTGTCGAATCTGAAGAGAGTTTGAGAGGTTTTGGTAGAGGAGATATTGCAAGGTGTTGTAAAGGAGCGGGTTTGGTATTTGGAGATAGTCCAAAATTACAGAATATGATAAGAAGTAAGATTTATGGTTATGAGTGAGGACAAGTCCTCGGTGTGAAGTTATTAGATGGTGACAGGCTGGAACAAGTGTCTGAGTTTAAAATATTTAGGATAATGTTGGTTGAAATCGGGACACGGTATGATGCACTGAGTTTAGTAGGGAAAGTTTGCCGTTGAATGGCAGGAAGGTGGCTGGTGCAATTAAATCGTTGATGGATGTAAGGCATAAGTCTTGAGTGCGCTAGGGGTTCTTAGCATGAGGGGTATGTCTGCTACCTGTGTCTAATTGTATAGTAGTGAACAGTAGGTCTGAATAAGAGGTTATAGACTAAAGTTCAATGTGTTCAATGACCAATCTTAGGGGTGTGTAGGTGCTGAAGAGAATTTGATAAATGAGGAATGATATGGATAGAGAGTTTGTGGTGTGAAGAAAAGGGTAAAGAGGGGAGAATAAATGGAAGTACGTTGAGAGATGGTTTAGTCATTGTGGAAAGGATGAATATGATAGTTCTCGGTTGTGTTAAGCGGATTGTATAGATGGTGAGGTGTGTTGGGAATCGAAGAAAAAGAAAAAGACCGATGAAAAAGTGGATTGAGTCAGTAAACAAATGTCTGGAGGGAGAGATATGTAGAGCAAGAGGCGAGAATAAAAGGACATAATAGGAGTGGATGGCGGGTTTTGTGAGGGGGTATGGTTGTGGCACACCCACCTGGGCCAGGGGATGAACGTTACACTGACGATATGCCATAGTGAGGGTCCGTCGCTGTCCCATGAAGCTCTATGGTGGATTTTCTGACTTCGATGAGTTCTCAGTAATAGGTATAGAGGGGGCGGTAAGGCTGGGCTTTCTTTTCGACTTATGTTATATTCTTCTATTACTTTTCTTTTCTGATGCATGCCACGCACCTTACCCCCAGTCTCGGGGAAAAAAGGAAGATGATGATGATGGTGATAAATATCCATATGAACCAATGCAGAACATAAGAAAAAAATATATATTTTTCAGTTCAATGGAACGATGATTGGAGATGATGGTTGTGGTGTTCATTACTACCCTGACGTCTACACTGTCTCCCTCATCCTGTTCTTTGGAACCTTCCTCATTTCTATGTGGTTGAAGAACTTCAAAACGGCTACCTTCTTCCCAACCAAAGTAAGTTGAAAAATTTTTTTTTCTCTTCTAATGTTTATTATTGTATGCCAACATCGTCCAATGTCAAGGTCTCAAAGTGATGTGGCTAGAATCACGAGTGTACTATATTATGATTCTTTGTAAAATTGAGATTTCTTCTCTTTCCAACCTGATAAATGTTACCAATGTAGAAAGAAATAAAATTCATATTTTCTGTTAGTTAAAAACTAAACCTTTGTTGATTAAAAATTGTTCACTAATAATAATATTTATTATTATTATTATTATTATTATTATTATTATTATTATTATTATTATTATTATTATTATTATTATATTATTTATTATTATTATTAGATTCGTGGTTTTATCAGCGACTTCGCCGTCATTATTGCTATTTTAAGTATGTCTTTCGTTGATTTCTCCATTGGAATCCACACCCCAAAATTGGACGTGCCAGCTGAATTTAAACCTACAAATGCAGATCGTGGCTGGATAATCCCTCCTTTCGGTAAGAATGTTGCTCGAAACTTACACAAATTTGCTAATTCTCCAAAATAATATTCATAAGCATTATTTTATATATATATATATATATATATATATATATATATATATATATATATATATAATATATATATATATACATTATATATAGTATATATATATATATATATATATTATAGTATATATTATATATATCATATATATATATATATAGTTAGATAGTTAAGTTAGTCATTTAATACATTTATTTTACATTTAGGTCATAATCTGGTTGGTCGCCCATAGCTGCTATTCTTTACCTGCTCTCCTGGCTTGGTATATTACATTTTCATGGATCAGCAAATAACGGCTGTGATTGTGGAATAGGAAAGAGCATAAATTTAAAGGTAAGTTATTCAATATATACTATATATATATATATATATATATATATATATATATAATATATATATATATACTATATATATATATATAAATATAATATATATATATATATATATATCATCCAACTAATTTCCCCAGATTGGGGGTAAGGTGCGTCACATACACCAGGAACAGAAAAGTAGTAGAACATGACGCAGGTCGAAAAGAAAGCCCCTTTACCTTCCCCTTTATACCATTAAGTGAGAACTAGGGTTTCACGAGACTGTGACGGACCCTCGCTGTGGTATCTTGTCCATTTGCAGGGCCCACACCCATACCTCCTCACCAAACCACGCCATTCGCTCCTATTATGCGCCTTTCTTTCTCGCCTCTGCCAAACTCCCATTCCTCTAAAGGCATTCCTTTACGGATTCAATCCACTTTTCTTCGGTCCCTCAGCCAGTCTATTCTCAGCACGCTCGCCACTATACATCCGCTGAACCAATCGACTATCAAACATCCTTTCCATATGATCAAACCATCTTAATGTACTCTTGTTTATTCTCATTTACGCCTTTCTTCACACCACACAACTCCCTAATGGTTGGTTTCTTATTTTATCAATTCTTCTCACACCTAACACGCCCTTACGATTGATTGTCCATCTGAACACATTTTACTTTAGATATATTCTTCTTACTAGAGACTAGTTTCACTACTATACATTTGCGCAGGTAGCAACATACCCTCATGCAAATCTCTAGCGCACTCAAGACTTGGTCATTTTACATCCACCAAGGATGTTATTGCATCAGCCACCTTCCTACCATTCAAAACTTTCCTACTACATTCTGCATCATCGTTCCCTATTCATCCAACATATAACCTAAAATTTAAATTCACTTGTTACAATTGCTCACCATCTAACATAACTTGACACCGCTGACTCCTCTCACTCACTACCATAACCTTACTCTTAGTCTAAATTTACTTTCAAACCCCTCCTTTTACACACCCTGCCAAACCCCTCTACAAATCCTCTAAAACTCTCTTCAGATTCGCCACACAAAACCAAATCATCCGCATATAATAAGTAGGGTACCCTCCACTCTCTAACGTTCTCCATCATATTATATATATATATATATATATATATACTATTATATATATATACTATATATATCATATATACTAATATTATATTTCTTTCTTCACCTACCTATTTTCCCAAAATTGGGAGTTAAATGGCAGGCGCTACAAGGCATCGGAAAAGGAAAAGCAGTAAGGAGAGATGACAAATGTCGAAAAGAAAGCCCAGCCTTACCACCCCCTCTGTACATTAATTAGTGAAAGTCGTCACAGACAGGAAAATCCCACCCTAGCTTCATCGGACCGCGACGGACCCTTCACTATAGTAAATCGTCATGTGTAAGGGTACATCCCTTGACCCAGGGCCACAACCATTCCCCCATACAAAAACCCCGCCATTTCTCTCCTATTCATGCACCTTTATTCTCGCCTCTTGCCAAACTCACATTTCTTCCTTCAGACATTCCCTCACCGACTCAATCCACTTTCCCTCGGTTCTCCCAGCCCGGCTCGGTTCCTAAACACACCTCTTCCACTATTACATCCCGCTTAACAACCGGACTACCATTCATCCTTTCCACGTGACCAAACCATTTCAACATACTGTGCTTTTATTCTCTACTTTTATTTATTCTCTCACACCACACAACTCTCTAATACGCCCATTCCTCATTCCTCACTTTAATTCTTTTCACACCTAGCTGCCCCCTAAGTGTCCATCTGAACACATTGAACTTAGATCTATATTTTTCTTATTCCAAGACCATAGTTTCACTAGCATACAATAACACAGGTAACAATACCCTCATGTAAAGAACTCTAGCCGCACTCAAGACTTAGTCCCTTTAACAGTTCACCAACACGATTTTAATTTGCGAAACCAGCAGACCTTGCCTGCCATTCACAACTTTCCTACTTACACTCTGCATCATCCGCTTCCCTTCTCATCCAACCACATACCTTAAATACTTAAACTCAGGACACTTGCTCCAGCTGCTCACCATTCTAACATAACTTAACACTGAGGACTGTCCCTCCACTCACAACCATAACCTTACTCTTATCTACGTTATTCAAACCCCTCCTTTTAACCACCTTCTGCCAAATCCTCCACCAATCCTCCTCAAACTCTCTTCAGATTCGCAGCACAGAACAAATCATTCCGCATATGATAAGGTAGGCACCCCTCCACTCATCTTTCCATCCCATCATTTCTAACACCATTTCCTTGCCACCCCCACTTCTATTTTTCATAACCCCTTCCATATACAATTGAATAACCAAGGAGACATAACACAACCCCTGTCTCACTCCCTATTAATCCTAAACCAATCACCATTCAACTCCATTTATTCTTTACACATGCTTCACTATCGTCATACATACTTTGATTCCATCAGAAGCCTACCCACCCAACACCCATATATCACTAATACCTGCCTAAAGCTTCCCTATTAAACTCTATTTCATACCGCTGTTGTAAATCCATAAAACCTAAATATAATTTATTCTTCTTCTCCCTCATTTTCTCAATCATTTGTTTCAATGTAAAGATTTGATCCACACATTCCTAAACGCACCTTGTTCTTCACCAATCAGTCCCTCAGTCACTCGACGCACTCTTTCGACCAAAATACCAGCATATACCTTCCCTACAACACTCAATAAACTTATTCCCCTATAATTTCTACAGTTCCCCTTTTCTCCCTTACCCTTATACAAGGGTACTATTACCGCTCTCCTCCAATCCCTTGGAACTATACCCTCCAATAAACGCTTTGTACACAAACTTCCAAATCCAATCAATCACCATCTCGCCTCCGCTCTTGATCATTTCACTAGTAATTTCATCTATACCTGCAGATTTACCATTCTTCAACTTTCTCACCCTACCCATTACCTCCTCCTTACTAATAACCTCATCCCCAAAATACCTATTCCTTCTTGCACCATCAAAACCACACACATTCACTAACACCTCTCATTACTGTTAATATTGTGCAGATTTTCGAAGTGTTCTTTCCACACTCCCCTCACATCCATCCTCATCAGTTACAAAAAGCACCATCCCCTATTCATTATTAAGCAGATTCCCGCTTATTCTCATTTTAACCTTTCCCCGGCTTCCTTCCAGAAGAGCTTCCTTATTCCCTTGTATTGTCCTCATTCATCCTTCTTCCAAAACTGTTCAATTTACCTTCTTGTTTTCTCCTACGTATGCACCTTTTAGTATTTCTTTTTTCCTCCTTATATCACCATCTCGCCTCCGCTCTTGATCATTTCACTAGTAATTTCAACTATACCTGCAGATTTACCATTCTTCAACTTTCTCACCCTTACCCATACCTCCTCCTTACTAATTACTTCATCCCCCAAAATACCTATTCCTTTCTTGCACCATCAAACCAAAAACCACACACGTTCACTAACACCTCATCATTACCGTTAATATTGTGCAGATTTTCGAAGTGTTCTTTCCACACTCCCCTTCACATCCATCTTCATCAGTTACAAAAAAGCACCATCCTATTCATTATTCTTAAGCAGATTCCCCTTTATTCTCATTCTTAACTTTAACCTTTCGCGCTTTCCTTCCAGAAGAGCTTCCTATTCCCTTGTATGTCCTCCTTCATTCTCTTTTCAAACTGTTCATTTACCTCTTGTCTTTCTTCCTACGTATGCACCCTTTTTAGTATTTCTTTTCCTCCTTTATAATTCCAAGCATCTTTCTTTTGAAACTTACTCATTTGCTTTTAGTACATTCTACCACGCTTCTTTTTTACCTTTAACCGCTTTCATCACCTCTTCATCCACCATTCCATGTTAAACTATTCTTACTACCTACTTTTAGCACATCCACACACTTCCTTTGCACTACTAACCATTGCTTCCTTCATTTGCCCCCAGATTTGTTCAGTATCAACTTGTTCACATTCAACCGATTTACTAGCGAGCGCTCTTACATACTTATCTTATTGTCTTGCTCACTTAACTTCTCACTCTTAATTTTACCCTACTTCCTTTCGTATCACCTTCCTCTCCATCCAAAGCCCCCACTAACTTAATTTTAGATAAACAACATAATGATCGATAATCCCATTCCTAAAACCCCTCACTGATTAACATCCAACCATACTTCATATTCTTCCTTCTTAACCAACACAAAAATCAATCATACTTTTCACTTCGGATTACCATCTCTACCTACACCAATTCTTATGGATACTTATACATACCTTGTGTTTAAAAAAAGTTATTACTTACACACATAACTCTCTCTCACAGAAATCAATTCACCTTCTACCATTCTCATTTTCTCCCGCCACCCAAAAACCACCTGTTGTACCTCCCTTTTTTTGATCACCTATCCAACCATTCAGGGCCCCCAAAACACAATCAACTGGAAGCTCCTACTCACCCCATCCAGACACTCATTCATCATTATCCCAAAAAATTGCGTACTCTCTTCAACGGTTTTCCCTCAGATGGACCATACGTCACAACCACACATACTTGACCTTAAAATTAAATTTAACCATTTAGAATTCTAGGACTCACACACACAAAGTCTTACCATAGCTTGGTACCACAGGTCACTCATTCCAAATTTTGCAATCCTTTCTCTCCCTCTCTCATTCTTCTCCACACCAGCACGCACACATTTCACACCACACCACTTAATTTCACCTTTTCCTTTCAATCTTTGTTTCAGTCACAGCGAGCAAACAAATTTGCCCTTTCTAAATTTAACATCCATCGCCTCTCTCCTCTTCTCCTTCAACATTTATTCTCTGACATTCCATGTACCCATACCGATTCATACAATTTCGCCGAAAGTTAGAAGCCGTTTACGGCGATCGACGACCATCTCCGAGGCATGCATCAGCATTCCTAGCAAGAGATAGGTGGTAGTGCGGCAGCCAACCCAACTACCACCGCTCCCTTAGTCGACTTCTACGGACACGCAGACATACGATGTGGGGAAATTCTTTCTCCCCGGGCAACCCCACCCTAATGAGTAGTAGGGATGTCTGTAAGGTGTATCTAGAAGTGGGGTGTGTACTTTAATCCTGTGTATATAAATAGTGGTTAGTAATATGTTGCCTGAAGGAGAGTGTTGTGAAGAATATGAACGCAAAAGAGAAAGACGGCACCATTAAAAATGGGAGGTAATTTCATCGTTCGAGTATGCGTGTACTAAAATATATTAAATATATACTATATATCTCTCTCTCTCTATATATATATATATATATATATATATTATATAATATATATATATATATATATATATAATATTATACATATATATATATATTGGTACAAAGAACTGAACTGGGCACCACCAAAGCTGACTAACAATTTTCTGATATATAGATATATATATATATATATATATATATATATAAAAATATTATATATATATATATATATATATATATATATATATATATATATAAAATCGAAAGAACATATGTAATATATATATATATATATATATATATTATATATATATATATAGACTGACCCATAAAACGATACCCAAGTTACAAAACCATTACAAGGGGAAGAAGGAAACGATGGAGGAGGCTTCCAATGATTTTTCATCATTTCTCTTTTTTTTTTAATAATAATTATTATCTTTATCTACAACAGATTACCAAAAATTTAAGTTTTGCATTTAATTTATTCTTACATGCGCTTAAATATCATGTAAGAATAAATTAAATGCAAAACTTAAATTTTTGTGTATCGTTGTAGAAAAATAATAATTATTATTAAAAAAATATATATATATATATATATATATATATATATATATTATATATATATATATTATATTATTATTATTATATTATATAATATATATAATATATATATAGTAATATATTATATATTGAGGTTGTAGATCTTAAAGTTCAAACGTGGTTCAGATGAATAATCTTTAGGGTTGTAGCATGTATAGGTGTGAAAAGAATTGGATAAAATTGAGGAATTGAACGTATTAGAGTTAATGGGTGTGAGAAAGGTGGTAAATGAGACCGAATAATGAAAGTTACGTGAGGGTAGGTTTGGTCATATGAAAAAGATGAATGGACAGTTCGGTTGGTTAAAGCGATTGTATTGTTGTTGAGTGGTGTTGGGAATCGACCGGACTGGGAGACCGGAAGAAAAAGTGGATTGAGTCGGTGAACGAATGTGTGGAAGGAGAGAGGTGTGAGTTTGGCAAGGCGAGAATAAAGGTGCATAATAGGAGTGAATGGAGGGGTTTTGTGAGGGGTATGGTTGTGGGCCCACTGCACCAGGGGATTAAACCGTTACACTTTGACCATATGCCATAGTTGAGGGCGTCGTCGCGGTCCCGTGAAACTCTAGGGTGGATTTTCTGACTGCGACGAGTCATCACTAATAGGTATAGAGGGGCCGGTTAGGGCTGGGCTTTCTTTCGACTTGATTCCATATTCTTCTATTTTTCTACTACTTTTCTTTTCTGATTCGGATGTCCGCACCTTACCCCCAGTCTTGGGAGGAAGGAAGGAAGATAATAATAATTATATATATATTATTATTATAATATATATATATATAATATATATATATTATATATATATATTATATATATATATAATATTATATATATATATATATATATATATTATATATATGATATATATTATATATATTATGATCACCCACCTTCTTTCCCCAAGACTGGGAGTATGGTGCATAACATACACCGGAAACAGAAAAGTAGTAGAAGAATATGACGAAAGTCGAAAAGAAAGCCCAGCCTCACCGCCCCCTTTATACCTTTTAGTGAGAGCTCGTCGCAGTCAGAAAATCCACCCTAGAGCTTCACGGGACCACGACGGACTCTCACTATGACATCTCGTCAATGTGGGGTTCATCCCTTGGCCCAGGTAGGCCACAACCATACCCCTTCATAAAACCCCGCCATTCACTCCTATTATGCACCTTCTCGCCTCTGCCAAACTCACATTTCTCTCCTCTAGACATTTCTTTACTGACTCAATCTCACTTTTTCTTCGGTCTTCCAACTGGTCAATTCCCAGCACACTCATCACTATACATCCCCTTAACCAACCGACTATCATCCATTCTTTCCACAACGTACTTTCATTTATTCTCTCACTTACCCTTTTCTTCACACCACAGAACTCTCTAATACTTCAATCCTCATTTTATCAATTCTTCTCACACTTCTGAACACATTATCCTTTAGATCTAAACCTCTTATTCCAGACCATTGGCTCACTACCATACAATAACACAGGTAGCAACATACCCTCATGTAAAACCCTAACGCACTCAAGACCCTTTACATCCACCAAGGATTTAATTGCACCAGCCACCTTCCTGCCATTCACAGCTTTTCTACTACACACTGCATCATCCGTTCCCTTTTCATCCAACATATATCCTGAATATTTAAACTCAGACACTTGCTACAGCGGCTCACCAGCTAACATAACTTCACACGGAGGACTGTCCTCACTCACAATCATAACCTTACTCTTATCTACGTTTGCTTTCAATCCCCTATTTTACACACCGTGCCAAATCTCTTTACCAATCATATATATATATATATATATATATAATATATATATATATAATAATATTATATATATATATATATATATTAATATATTATATATATATATATATATATATATAATATATATAAGTATATATATAATATATATATATGTATATAACTGTATATATGTATTATATGATATTATTGATATATATAAGTATATATAGTTGTATATATTATATATATATATATATATATATTATATATATAATATATTATATATATATATATATATATATATATATATATATATTATATATATATACTAGTTAATATTAATTATACTTATATTATATATACACTACCTTTTAACGTGATTTATCCCCTATGCAGGGGTTACCACGGGGACCACAGGAAACGAACTTAAAGGCCGGCTTATCCCAACCAGCGACACAAACGGTGTTCGCAGTCGAGTTTTAATTCTTTGCCCCCAGGTAGATAAAACTCCAAACTGCTACGCGGAGGATTTGAACCAGCGTCCTCTCGTACGAGAGTCGGAGACTCAAACCTCCTGTGCCACGAAGCGTTCATATATATATATATATATATATACTATAATATGATATATAAATATATTATATTTATATATATAATATATTTGTATATAATATATATATATATATATATATATATATAGTAAAATGTCTTGCTTTACAGAAAGGTGGTGGCTATCACTTGGATTTATTCGTGTTGGCGATATTAATAGCCATTAATTCCATAATGGGTCTTCCTTGGTTTGTTGCTGCAACAGTTTTGTCCATTAATCACGTGAATTCTCTAAAACTCGAGAGTGAATGTGCTGCTCCTGGAGAGAAACCTCAATTCCTTGGTGTCAGGTCAGTGATTATTCGTTATCCCAAATCTAATGTCTTATTTTTTGCAATGTAATATTTTAGCAGGGGTGAGATGGAAGCATGTTCTCCCTAACCGGTTGTGAAAGCTTCTTCAGGAAGGCGAAACATTTGTTAAATCGTATGACAAAGCAAATAATCGGTTGCTAAAATTTTGACAGCTCAACAGTGATTTTATGTATCCGTGCTTTATGTTCTGTTGAATTCAACAGTAGTGTTGGACAGTCTTATGATAAGGTTTAAAGAATTGAGCAGCAGTTTCGAAAAGTCTCTCATTTAAAGAGTTGAAAGCATGAATGATAATTCTCTGGATGCGTTTTGAATGACGGTGTTGGGATTTGATTTTCTGAGCCATTTATTGAGGCACTAGTTTAACTGCAGTAGTTACCTCAGGATATTTTATGATATTCAGGTTTATACCTGAAGGGGAAGAAGTTGAAGTATTAATTCTCAATGTTGAGCATGCTCCTCTTGATCTATATTTTAAATCATAGATTAAATGAAATGAAATGTAATTTTACTTTAATTCTTTGATCAAATTTTGATCAAATATTTAATAGATCAGATTACATGAATGGAAATTTAGTTTGAACAATAATTCTACACTAACTAACTTACCTTTTTAAGTTTTTGATGCAAACGAAACGGTCATCTGATTTTTCCTTCTCTCCCCAACATTGAGACGCCAAATGGTTGACACTTAATTTTGTTAAATCAGCATCGCGATCTTAATAGTGCATGTCCGCAGCGTACATCGGAAGCAAAGAATTGTGTCATGAACATCGAGTTTGATTTCGGTTACTTAATTTTCAATTTCATTATGGAAAATGTTCATAAACTTTTGACATTTCAAACCTTTTTTTGATTGGTATTTTGGTTATAGTTTATGAGCAATAGGGTTGTTTAATGTGTGTGTGATTGATTGGATGGTCTGTTTGTAATTAATTATAATTTTTTGTTTTTGTTTTCGGTTAAGGTTATAAATTTGCTACTTGTTTTTTAATATTTATTTATTTATTATTTATTTTTTTATTTTAGAGAGAACCGGGTGACTCATATTTTGATTTTCGTCTTCATTGGTCTGTCTGTATTGATGGGCCCAATTTTGAGTCTCATACCCATGCCAGTCCTTTTCGGTGTCTTCCTTTACATGGGTATCGCTGCTCTCAAAGGAATCCAGTTCTTTGACAGGATACTTATTATGTTTATGCCCCTCAAATATCAGCCAGATTACGCTTTCTTGAGGCAGGTATGTTCACGAGTACCGATAAATTCTGCAATCTTGATAAGTTCAGTATTGGTAGTCTCTTATTTTTTAAAAGTTAGTGAATTAAAAGAGCTGCTAAACGTTAGAAATTATTAGCATATATATAAGTAAAGATATGATCTTTATTTTAATTTTTTATTTTAGTTTTGTAACTTAAATATTTTTGAAAATTACATTATTTTTTATCATTTTTTTCAGGTGCCTCTTAAGAAAGTTCATTTGTTTACTTGTATCCAGGTCGCTTGCCTTGTTATTTTATGGGTTATTAAGAGTTTCAAAGAAACGTCAATTTTGTTCCCACTTATGGTAAGTTGTTGCATGTGCATTTTTTAAAAACTTTTTAAAGGTTTAATTTATTCAATTAACACATTTTTGTATAATTTTATTTAATTAACTTTATAATTAAGTGATTTTTTTTTTATAAAAGTTTCTTGACTATTTTATTTCCAGCTTAGAGTTCTTTTAAACTGTATACTTTATATTGAGATTAGTATTGCATTTTTTGTAACCAATAAATCAACTTACAGTTGGTGGTCATGATTGGCGTTCGAAAGAGCTTGGATTGGATGTTTACTCAACGAGAGCTTAAGATTTTGGACGATGCTTTGCCTGAATTCAGCAGAAGAAGTCAGTTGGGTGATGATGACGAAGTGGACGAAGAAGGTTCAGAAAATGGGGTAAGATACTCTCGTATTTTTACTTCTTGAATATGGTTGGGTTGAATTAATATGAATATGCCCAAAAGAAGGGCAAAACTGGGGTAAGATACTAACTGAACTTTTTACGTTTTGAATATGGCGGGAGTGAGTTAGTGATAAACATGCCCAAAAGAATGACAAAATGGGTATAATACCAACTCTCAAACTTTTACTTCTGGAAAATGATGGAGGCGAGTCAATGATATAAATACACGCAAATGAAAGGCAAGGCTCTTAGTCCTACTCTTGGAATCGGATTTAAAATTTAACTACCAGTTTGTAGGATTACAGTTGGTAACTGAAATTTAAGGGATTTAAAAGTAATTGAAACATTCCCAGAAATTTTAACTCCTAATAATGGGGGACTAGCCCATATAGGTCGACACAACATCAAAAAAAAAATTCCTGTACAGCCTGCCGCAGGCGTTAGGATAGGTTAGGTTAGGTTAGGTTAAGTTAGGTTAGATTAAGTTAGGTTAGGTTTTGTTGGATTCGTTAGAGAAACTCTAAATAACCAGTTTTTTAAATGTCAACCATTTGAGTATAGGTTCCTATACTGGAAATGTTACTTAAAATAAATGAAATTAAAGCTCATAGACCAATATATATTAATATCGTAAGTAAAGGTTTTCATTTATATTAGAGAATGTGCTCACTTGGATCCCGTCTTGTACTCTGGTGATCTACACGTTTTAAAAGTGCTCTGATAGATCACAATCCCCTGTATGTCTCTCTTAATAAATGGCCCCCCATCTAATATGGTATGACCCTTGCTGAAAAGTTATGAAAATTATGCATCGCTTTGAAATAAAATGACTCGCTGTAACTGTTGTTGTTTATATATAATATCTACAAAGTTCATTCTCAAGTTTAATCATAATGACGATTTTATCATATGAACTTTTTAAATGCTATAAATTAGGTTTAAATATTTAGAAATTTATTTACCTGATTGCTTGCAAGTCCATAAGTAGCATTGGAACCTTAGCACCTAGAAACCTGACCTTGCAAGTCCATAAGTAGCATTGGAACCTTAGCACCTAGAAACCTGACCTTCTAGACTCTAGAGAACTTGAAAACTTAAGGAGAAAGAAGATGCTAGTCTCACTGAAGGAATTAAAACCCTACCTGGGAGTGTAATATTCGAGTACCACTGACAGGGAGAAGGCCCTTCCTTCCTGGGAAGTGGATGATAGTAAAGATATATATATATATATATACCGGTCATCGTATATAAATCTACCTACACGATGTATCGACTATAGTTCGCGTTACTAATTCCTATAAACGTTCACTAATATCCTGCCCTGCTTATATATAATTTTTCTATATAATATATATACCCTATATATATATATATATATATATATATATATATGAAGTATGATTATATATATATATATATATATATTGTAAAGAGAAGAATTTTTTGTTTCCTGGAAGCTGCTCGTCAGATTATCTTGCTTAATCATACCAATCTTTAATATGTATTCGAGTGTCAGCTTTTCTGTATGGTTTGTTTTTATTGAAGGGGTTAGGTGAAGTCTCAAAACCACCTTCAAATGAAGAATATGAGATGTGAAAACAAATGATTAGATTAGACGATGAAGTGGCGTTTCTTCCCGGAGGCTGCTTAGGATTTATCAATGGGGCTAGCAGCCCCCTGCCCCAGACGCCACATTATAATCTAGTAAAACAATTGAAATAGGTTTGGTAAGATAGGAAAAAAACAAAATACAGAATAGAACTCAAAATCTTATTAATTAATTAGGAAAAAACAAAATACAGAATAGAACTCAAAATCTTATTTATTAATAAATTATTATTACAATATTTTTAGGTTGACAAAGAAGGCATGATGACTATTCCTCTCGCTAATGGAAACGTCATGAGAATACCTCTTAACCCAATTAATATATCCGAAGAGATGAACAAAAGTGGTATTTGGAAGGATATTAATCACGAAGGAGATATCAATAAGCCTAACTCAGATTCAAAAAAGAAAAAGTAAGTTTAGAGCTTCTCTTTTAGTTAGTTTATCTTAGTTTTATTTATCTTTACTCTTTAATTTTTCTTATTTTATTAAACGGTAAGTTTTAATTTTATATCACCCTGATATTTGTGTATTTAGTATAGACTTGAAATGTTTGTTTTTTGACGAATGGCTATATTATAGAAGAGTTTTTTTACTCTTTTTAAATATTGTGGCTTTTAACGCCTCGGATACAAAATCGTGTTTGACTGCCTAATATCCATTAAAGATGATTTTAGAAATAAAAGAATTTTGAAAAAATCTTTTGTCATTTTTTTTTAAAACAATATTATACTGAAAAAGTCCAAATTTTTAGCCTTAAAGATTCTATTATTTACATATAGGACGGAAGTAATGCACTGCACTATAATCCTGCTATTACTTATTCGCTGAATAATGAAGCATGATGCATGTTTAATTATTATTATTATTATTATTATTATTATTATTATTATTATTATTATTATTATTATTATTATTATTATTATTATTATTATTATTATTAAGCTGCGAAACTTTTAATTTAAATTTTTATTTATTAAATCTTAAATGTGTTCATTGTCTTTGCAATAGTTTTAAAATAACGCAGCAAAGGTAAGCTGTCATCAGGGTATTTAACTTTCCCTTTAGATTGGATTTAGGAGTCTACATTCAAGTGTGATATATATAATAGGGTTGCCCAAATGAAAGTGAAACTCTTGTATTTCTACTGACATGGTTTACTTGTTGGAATATGTGAACATAAAGAAATGAAAATTGATTCATGGGCTACAAACTACTACACATTGTCTCCATGTCAGTTCAAGCAAGTGGATTAGCTCGTCGCTAGATTATTAATACACTGTGGGTAGGACGCCCGTGGTTGACTTCGGAACAGCATTCAACGGCGACCCGTGAGAGCTTTTTCAGTGAACCCAAGTGGTGGCAGTCGCAGGGGGAAAGGTCTGGGCCATAGGGAGGGATGATTGAGAACCTCCAAACGGAAGCTCCGCAGCTATTGTCACATGCAAGCAGCTGTAATCGTGTAGCAGAATTTGACAATATACTGGATGGCTTACCCTTAATAACCGTTTGAAATTGTGATAACGTAGTACAGTATGTGTTTGCATTGACCTTACCATATAGGTCATTCTCACCGAAGAAACTCTTGAGCATGACTTTCCAGCTCTCCTATAAGAACGAGCAATTTTTGGGCGTGAAGAGGTGGGCTGCCTCCGTTCCATATTCGTTTTTTTGCAACCGGTTCTAAATGGTAGCGCCAAGTTTCATCTTGTGTCCGCAATTTTGGAAAGAAACTGTTCTATCTTTGGGTGGTATGGAAGCAGATGTTCCAGGCAAGCACCCATTCGCCGAGTCTTCTGCTCTTCATGGAGATACTTGGGAACCCATTGAGCGCAAACCTTGCTGTATCCCAATCGTTGAGGGAGGATGTTAGTAACAGTTCCCATATTTACATACATTGTTTCATCTATCCCGTGGATTGTGGTTCTGCGATTCGCCGTCACAAGGTTGTCCATGATGATAACCGATTGCGCTTGACTAAGTCTTGGTATATCCCTCGTGCTTACAAGTCCTTTACGAAAATTATTACATCATCTGAACACTGCACACCGTGACAGAAACTTTCCCATACACACATCTTTCATACGACGGTAAATTTGGACTCCACTAAGAGCTTCTGAACACTCAAAAATTGAATTACTATTCGCTATGCTTGTTTAGACCAATCTATGGCAAGACCGTAGGCATTCAATCGCCTTCATCGCATATATAAATTTTACGACGACAACCACTTGCTGCCAGACATATAACTCCATCTACCAGCTAAACTGCAGTGCTTTGTATGTTTCATCAACGAGGCTCAAACAAGAGTCTCTCATTCATTTGGGCAACGATTTTATATATATATATATATATATATATATATATATATATATATATATATATATATATATATATATATATATAATATAAATCGCTCTAATATATCTATATTCTATATATATATATATATATATAGTATAACTTTAAAACCTAGGCTATAAACACTTGAATGTAGAGTTAGCGACTTAGTCCATTTAACCATTATCCCTCATGCATTTTAGCTTTTCTTTATTACTTTTTTTACTTTTTAATCACTACCAGCCAATTGCTTTTGATATTGAGTTTGGTTCTTAAAATGAAGACTAGAATAGATCTAACGGAAAATCGTTAATTTAAGAAGGGGGGGAGGGGGAAGATTGCGGCGAATACGTCGTTTCTCTGTCTCGTTCCCTCTTATCTTGGATGAGGTTCAATTTAAATTTTGACTGTATTGGTGTTGTCGTTTATACAGTGATTACGACGACAACTGCCGAAGGTGCCGTAGGAGGAGTAGACGCAGTAGTAAGAGTAATAGTAATGGTCACGCTAACGGCCATATTATTCACATGGAAGATGAAGAGGATGACGACGGTCTTGGAGCGAACGAAATTGATTTCGCAAAGAGGAAGAACCGAGCAAATGACGGAGAATTAAATGATATTCCTGAAAACGAAGTTCAATTGTAAGTAGAATTATAATAGCTTCCCAGCAATGCCTTCATTTTTGCTTCTACTTCTACTACTACTACTACTACTACTCAAGGTGGTGGATACAGATCAAATTTAATATTTGATTCTGTCATGGGGTGTCGTTCCTCTATTTTTTAGTTACCAAAATAACTAATTTTATAATATTTGGAGTGTCGTTATTGTCTTAAGAGTAAAAACATAAACAAAAAATTGTCTTGAAATATTTTTTATACATACTTCAGTGGAAACCTTGTATTGTGTACCTATTAATTAACAATTAAGGTGGACTTAAGGTATGAAGAATTGAAGCTTTGCATGTATTACTGACCAATGGAATCTGAAAAATAAGTTTTTACAGACCTTAGTCCTTGCTCAATATGCATTATTATTATTATTATTATTATTATTATTATTATTATTATTATTATTATTATTATTATTATTATTATTATTATTATTATTATTATTATTATTATTATTATTATTTCGTAAAAATTGTACTTAATCAGAAATAAAATCTCAAATATGATCTGTACTTATTGTATAACTACGTTTTGTATACTTAACCTAATTGCTAATTTGTACAAATCACTTAAAGTAAAAATGTTTATTATGTTTTCATACCATTGTGATTAAAGTAAAAATGTTTCTATGTTTTCATACCATTGTGATTCATATTATTGTGAGGGAATTTGTGTGGTTACCTGTTACGTTACCAGTCTTTGATCTGGTTATGGAACACATCATTTTAGGTTATTCATTGTAAAAGGTTTCGGGCAGTCCCTTAAAACTTTATATATATATATATATATATATATATATATATATATATATATATATATATATATATATATATTTTTTTAAATTTATATATATATATATATATATATATATATATATATATATATATATATATATATATATATATATATATATAAAATTTGTAATTTTTTTTTTTTTAGAAAAGAATTATTATTAGTATTAAATTTATTATTAATTATTATTATTATTATTATTATTATTATTATTATTATTATTATTATTATTTAAACTAACAATTATCAAAAAAAGCATTTGAGTTGAAAATGTAAAGACAAAACAAGGCTATTTTTATCATTAAAATAATAGTATAATTTAACTTCTGCTTGGCACAAAAGTATTTCAGTGAGCAGTTATATATATATATATATATATATATATATATATATATATATATATATATATATATATATATATATATATATATATATATATATATATATATATATTCGTGAACCTTAACACCGTATCTTGGTGATAAAATAGGAACATAATTTATTAAGCATTATTTATTATTTAATAACTTGTAATATACCGTATATATATATAGAGAAATCAATTGTCTTCTGTTTAAAGGTAAACTGCCCAAGATGGCTAATAAAATACAGATGTCCCAGCGTAATTTATTATTAAGTATATATATATATATATATATATATATATATATATATATATATATATATATATATATATTAAGGGCATGCTAGGTGTGAGAAGAATTGATAAAATGAGGAATGAACGTATTAGAGTTGTGTGGTGTGAAGAAAGGGGTAATGTGAGGAGAATAAATGAAAATATGAGATGGTTTTGGCTGCATGTGGAAAGGATGAAATGATAGTTTGTTGGTTAAGCGGATGTATAGTGGCGAGGTGTTAGGAACCGACCAGCTGGAGACCGAAGAAAAAGTGGATTGAGTCGGTGAACGAATGTCTGAAGGAGAGAAATGTGAGTTTGGCAGAGGCGAGAATAAAGTGCATAATAGGAGTGAATGGCGGGTGGCGGGGTTTTGTATGGGGGCATGGTTGTGGCCCACCTGGGCCAAGGGATGAACCCTTACATTGACGATTTACCATAGTGAGGGTCCGTCGCGGTCCCATGAAGCTCTAGGGTGGATTTTCTGTCTGTGACGAGTTCTCACTAATTAATGGTACAGAGGGGCGGTAAGGCTGGGCTTTCCTTTCGACTTTTGTCATATTCTTCTACTGCTTTTCTTCCGATGCATGACACGCACCTTACCCCAGTCTTGGGGAAAGAGGTGGATAAAGAAGAAGAAGATATTATATTTATATATATATATATAGCTAGTTATATATATATAGTATATATATATATATATATATATATTATTATTATATATTATATATATCTATACATATATATAATATTATATATATATATATTATATATATATATATATATATAT
>JABUQX010093250.1:0-7500 GCA_015478945.1 Trachelipus rathkii | reverse complement strand
GAGTATTTATTTCGAAATAATATGTTTGAAACTCTGTAGATGAAAATCTTTTTTTTTTTTATTCAGTTTTAGTACCAAAAGTTATCCTTTATTAAAAATTAGCTTAGGAGATAATTTCCCTTTTATATTCAATCATAAAATGTAACAAAAGACATGATTTTTTCCGTTTTACTTCAGGCAATATTTCAGTTTTAAGAGATAAATTATTTCTTTCAAATACTTGAATAATTTAAATGGAGAATAAACTGCTTTATCTAGGAAATATGGAATAAAAAAAATAGAAGTAGAAAGTAGAAAACTTAAGTCTCAACATTTACATTAACAAATATCGAATTACTTCCAATGGAAAATTATAACTTTTATCTTATAATAAAATTGACAAAACTTATAAACTGCGATATAAACCTCGAGAGCTTCTGCAGTATCATGGGTTGATTTTTATAGTTTTTTTAGAACGATATTTAACTAGGTAAATAGTTTCACCAAATATTGAGTGCTTTAGTGCCGGAATGCGTGTATATAGACACTTGTTCTCAGGTTTAGACTACAAATATGTGGACGGTTTGAATTACCAATAACTTTCTTCAGATTTCCAGCATAAAAATAAGGCCAAACCTTTTTGGTACAGTGAAATCAAATGTTTTTGGCATGGAAATTATCTAGTTGTGGATAATGAATTTTATTAGCCAACAATATTTTGCTTCCTTATTAGAATGATTGCCAAATGACTTAAACCTTTCGTACTATCGGCTCTAGTATCATTGAGGTAAAAGCTGAAGTCGCCTAATCCTTTACTTACAAATATTACAGGATTCAAAAGTAACAATGTTGTTGAATAGTGTAAATCGAATTCTTACTCTGCTGTCCTGTCTTATTTCTTCGTTATAATATAAAGAGTGGTGAGCTTAAGGCCTGCTAATCGGTTAAAAAATTTTCAAGAAAAACTTTGATTGACACCTTTGCTATGGCATAGAGGAGAAATGGTTGTTAATTAAATTTTTTTGTAGCTGGCTACTCGATACATGGAAAATGAAAATAAAAGTAACATAAAGATTATAATAGAAATAGAGTATTCTTTAACTTGATGGCTATAACATCCCCCTTTTACACTTTCTGCTACAACTGCTTTTTTTCCTTAAGAAGAGCGTTCTCACCACAATCAATCCTATTACTAGGAAGATTTTCGTAACGTCTTATTGGCTTTGAAAAACTAATTGATTTTGAAAAATTTGGAATTATCACCTGTAATTTCAGGTGACATTTTAATTTTCATTTTTTTTTTACCACAGTACCTATTACAATACAAAGATTTCATCTCTTTGTCGCTTTCTTCTTTTACAAAGGAAATACTACTTTACAACTTGAGAATACAAGTACAATTCTTAAAATTAATGCATAGTCTTAGAAGAAAAAAATGTTGGATTATGATTGCGCTCAATCAGTTTTATTTCACCTTCGCCGTTTAAAACAATATATTCCGTTATGAAATCTTAATCAACTAAATTAACATATTTAGTTTGATCATTATTAATGATAAAACTGCTTGCTGAGGAATCAAAATGACACTTTTTAAAAATTACATATTGCATTTCAATACCAAAATGAAACACTAACAACACATTTAAAAGCCTAATTTTAGCCTATATTAGTATTATAACTTATTATTAGATTTTTTTTAAAACTTATCCTTTAAAGTAACTTTGAAATATTGCCCGCAGTTAAACAGGAAGCAGTCCTATATTTTAAAATTTAAATGAACACTTGCTCATAAATTTGACAAACCGATTTTTTTAAATAAAGATACAAAGAGGATTGAATATAATTGGAAAAAAATAGATTTTATGAATATTTAAGCTACACAATGACTATATATTCTCTAACCATCTCATATTGAAATGTGTCCCAGAAATGTTTAAACTTCACAAAGAATGAACCCCACAAATTAATAAACTACATAAATATTTAAACGTTTCAGAGAATAAGTATTAGTGTTAATAAACACCTTAAATATCTAGGCACCTTCTTTGAATGAATATAAATGTGAATGACACAATATATTAATAAATTCAATACGAATTTAAGCAGATTATAACTAACTCTCCAAGAATTAAAATAAATGTGAATATAGATTCCACATTATTAATAAACAGAATAAACACTTATTTTATTTCAAAATATGAATATATTGAAAAAAACTAATATGAAAATATTAAAACAATTGACTGATATAGACACTAAAGCTTTAGTACGGATGGATATAAGTTTGAATGTGTCCAATAAAAATTTACACTCTTTACATTTCTATAGATTTTTAAACTCTACTAAGAGCGTATATAAATTTGGATAGGTTTTATAAGAATTGAAACTTTTTACATTCATATAAATACCTAAACTTTACTGAGGATGAATATAAGTCTGAAATATATAAACTTTATTAAGGATGAATATAAGTCTGAATAGATCTCATAAAACTGAAACTCTACATTTTTATAAATATCAGAACTCTACTAAGAATGTAAGTGTGAATAGGTCCTACAAAACTGAAACTCTACATTTCTAAAAATACAAGTACTCCACTAAGAATGAATATAAGTTTGAATGTGTCGAATAAAAACTGAAACACTTCATTTCTATAAATGCCTAAACACCAAAATCGTAAAAAATGCTCATCAAACGTAAGGAATTTCTTTAATTCTGTAAGGTTGCTATTTTATATAAAATTTTATTCCATATTACACAGAATTAGGGACATTTTTTACGTTTGGTGAGCATTTTTTTACGATTTTGCGCTAAGGTTGACGAAAACGAACGCAAACTTGAGCATTTTTTTAGCACAAATGCAAAAACGAACACGGCTTTTTAATATAAGTTTGAATGTGTCGAATAAAAACTGAAACACTTTGCATTTCTATAAATGCCTAAACACCAATAAGGATGAATATAAATTTGAATAGGTAGCATAAAAAAAAATTAAATTCTTTACATATTCTCTACAAATATCTAAACACAACTGAGAATGAATATAAATTTGAATAGGTCAAATAAAAAATTTGAAACTCCTTACAATTTTAGGAACACCTAGACTCCACTAAAGATAAATATAAATTTGAATAGGTAGCATAAATATTGAAAGTAAATTTCTATAATACTTAAATTTTACTAAGGATGAATATAAATGCGAATAGGACCCACAAAATTGAAACTCCACATTTATATAAATAAATAAATTCTCCTAATTTTAAGATATTAGTATTAATACTCCATAAAAAATGAAGTACTTTTTCGATTCTCTTTTACATACTAATGAAGCATATTATTATCCAGAAAGGAATCTATGAAAATCTCTTAGAAATCAACTCTTTAATACCACTCACACCAAACATTCCCAAACTTCTTATATGAGTCTAAGTGTCAGACGTGCATTTAGACTCCGAAATTTTTCCCTAAACTCTTTTTAAAGTTTCCACAGTTGAATTAAGTTTGAATTAGCTCAAATTAAAAGATTCTCTTTGCATTTATAAAAAAAATACCTAAACACTATTAAAGATGAATATAAATTTGAATAGGTCACATAAAAAAAATTCAAATTCTTTACATTTATAAAAATACCTAAACACTACTAAAGATGAATACAAATTTGAATAAGTCACATAAAAAATTTCCAATTCTTTACATTTCTATAAATATCTAAACACTACTAAGAGTTAATATAAATTTGAATAGGCAACAAATAAAAATTCAAATTTTTTAATTCCTATGAATTTTCCCAATCCGTTCTAAAATTATTTTATCTAAATTCTAAAAAAAATTATCGCATTTATAGATAAACTAAAGAAAAAAGATGGTGTTCTGCAAACAACAAAATCTACCATTAAAAATGAATAGTTACTATTATTATGGTAGGTAATATTTTAATATTTCCTTATTCGTTTATGTTAATTGTCTGCTTGTTATTTATATATTTATTTGTATATTCACTCATTTATTTCATTTATTTATGCTATTTTGCTTGTTTAATAATTTTTTTTTATTATTATTTTACTTTATTTGCTTTGGTTATTAATTTTTTCTTAATTAATTTTTAATATTTTATTTTGTGTATGTAAATTTATAATGGGAAATATTAAAATATGTCGCAAATTTAATAAATAAATTTAATAAATAAATAAATTAATAATAATAATTAAGAAATTAAATAATTAAGGATTATTCTTCAATTTTATTCATAAAACATTCGCGGTACATGTTATACATAATTTATTATTATTATTATTATTATTATTATTATTATTATTATTATTATTATTATTATTATTATTATTATTATTATTATTATTATTATTATTATTATTATTATTATTATTATTATTATTATTATTATTATTACATATTTAGAGACATGCATCTTATATTTCTAGCCAATTTCTTCTAGTTTAAAAATTGTTCATTTTTACGAATAAATATAATTATTTGTCCTAAAAACCAGAAATCTTTAATTTGAATTTTTTTGTCATAGTTCTAAAATGATAAATTTACTTAATAACTTAAACACCCCGCTTCTTGACATTATATATATATATATATATATATATATAGCGTCTATCCTACTTACCTACTCATGATCCTTTACATCATAGTATCGATATATATATATATATATATAAATATATTATATATATATACTGTTAGTATATAACACTACTAACGCTATATTATATTATATACCATTTCTGCCACTACGTCTAGGCTACTATATGACACTTTACATTTTTTCAACCACCTCATACCTCTTCACATATTCTCTCTGTCTCAGCTCAGTTAATACAGGCTCTACCCTCTATTGTCGGCTGACTCTCATCGACCCGGCTATTTCTGCTTCCTATCGACAGTCTACTGTGTCACCTCTCATACACTGCAGCCGGTGATATCTAGTCCACCATTCTTGATTAACTAGCTTATATATATATACATCCTAAATACACCCTACTCTATATCTACTTACTATATTCGTTTATTATAAATAAATATTTATATACTACGTATCACGCAGAGTACCTATAATAATCGAAGCTCTGCTGTACCGCTGTCCAGGCATCTCCTGGTCAGTTAGAGTGAACTTCTTCGCTATCACCATACCTCGCATCGCGCCTATACCACCTGAGCTATCATCGTACTCTCCTGACTACCAGCTCGCTCTATTTCATCTATATATTGCTTAGTATGACAGAGCCGACCCTGAATACATATATAAACCAGCGTCAGCCTATCATGGAATACGCAATCAACAATAAACTTCGCTCGACACCTACCTTCTAAGTCGGCAGCTACCGCACGCGCACACCCTCCTTCCTCGCGTCGTACACAATATATCTTGTACCACTCACACTACCCCCACTCACTTCTCACTCTTATGCTCCACCTCCTCACTCATCATGCACATCCTTATACGCGATCATCAAGCTTTAAGCGCAGTGAGAGTCTTCAAAAAAAAAAATACCACGTCCCGCTCCTATGTGGCTCTTCACTCTACTACTCACCGTCTGCGCTCAATGTCAACACCTACCTATTATTCGTAGACCAAGTTCGCTCAACACCTGGTCTACATGTATGGTTAGCTCGCTCTGCCCCGATATTCAATAATATCCACTCACGGCTGTTCCGCTCCCTCTCTCGCGGTGTGCATGGCTCTGCCTCCGACAACAATGTCGCATACCCTCCGTCCTCATCTCAAGCTCCTTATGTCATCTATTATGACCTTCTCTCTTTCTGACTTACATCAGTTCAAACCGCAACCCGACGGTTCCTCTATGCTCGCATACACGCCGCTCCCATCAATTCATTACATACGTCCCAATATCATATTTTTTCTAACTCCATAACTTCTCCATGCAGCCCCACTAACCATCCACCATGCAATCTCCGGAGTTCAAGCGCACTACTTCTCTCGCAATGACTTCAGCTCACACTCCACTCAGACCTAAAACCATTTTAAACAGCTCTTCATTTCGAGTTTCTCTCTAACACTATCCATTCCTCATTTTATCAATTTTTCTCGCATCCAACCTGCCCCTAAGGAGTTGCTCAGTCTGAAGCAATCGTACACGTTGATCGCATATAGCCCCTGTATTCATGCCATAGGCTTTCACAACCATCATTAACCACAGTAAGAACTCTATCCTCATGGAAAACGCCAGTGCACTCGAAGACTTAGTCATTGTGCTCACCAGCCTCTTTCTATTCATTCCACAACTTTTCAAAAACTACACTTCTCCATCATCCGTTAACTTTTTCATCTAATATATAGCCTAAATATTAATATCTGTCAGGATTCTTGTTCAATCGCTCACCCAATTTTATGGTTGGTTGTTGTTGTGCCCGCAGGTGATTTAACCCAGAGAGTTCTCCCACTTTACCTACCAGTACCATTATATTCTTTATATCTAGATAATTTCAATACGCCGCCCTTTTACACACATCACCACCAACCTCTTCAACCACTCCTCTTTTCATATATATATACTATACTATATATATATATATACTATATATATTTATATATATTATTCACATATACGTAGCTCGTTATATGTAATTATCAATTCTTACTTATATACTATATATGTTGAACCTCTTATATTAATAATATATATATATACAGTATATATATATAGGTAATAAATTTTCGTATATAAATAATTATAATATTATATATATTATATATTATTATATATATATATATATATACAGTTATACTATATATACCTGTATGTATATGAGGGCGTATAACAAAAGATCACTAGTATATAGTAATATATATATATATATATATATAATAATTTATATATAGTATATAATATATATATAATAATATAATATATTAATATAGTATATATTATGAATAATATATATATATATATATATATATATCTATATACACTATAATATATATATATTTATAATCATAATTATACATATAATATATTATTAAGTACATATTAAGTAAATATACTATATAGTATATACTATATACTCTATATAGCTATAGCAATCCTAGTATATATTAATATTAATATATCCTTCTTAGGGGGTGTTATATAACTATATATATATGTATAAATAGTTATAACCTAGTACATATATATATATCATATTTATATATATATATATCTGGTATTTATACCCTTGGCAATATTATATAGTATTGTATGTATATATCTTATATATATATGATATCTATATGATAGTATTTATATATATATATAGTACTATATTATTTATATATACATATAGCTATAGAATAAGATAATGTTATTAATATTAGTGTATAGTATATATATATATTATATATATATTTTTATTACAATATATATATATTTATGCTAATATATGTATAGTGTTATATAATAGTAACGTAGTTGCTTCACTAGTACGAATATATATACGAGAGGTATACTATATATGATACTCTATACTATGTATGATGATTATAAGTGCTCTTTT
>JABUQX010093249.1:10000-15974 GCA_015478945.1 Trachelipus rathkii | reverse complement strand
TATATTTATATAATATAATATATATATTTTATTATATTATTATATATATATATTACTATACTTATATTATACTTATATTTATAATATATAATATATATAATATATAATATTAGTATATATATATTACTATATTATATATATTATATATATATTACTATATACTACTTATATCATTATATTATATATATATTATATTATAGTATATAATATATACTTTAGTTTATATTCATAATTATAATATAGTATTCCTATATATATATTATATATACTTATATATATATAACTATAAAAGCTTATACCTATTACTATTATATAATTATATATTTATTATATATATTATCATTATATTATAATATTTATATATAAAATATATAATTAAAATATCTTTCAGTTCGATTGATTTCAATTATGATCTACATAAATTCAAATTTTCACTTCAGATCCATAGCTAGTCAAATGGAGAACAGCAAAACTAGGATATATAGTACTTAAATATATATAGTTGATATATATATATATATATTAATATATATATAATTAATATATATTATTATATATATATATTATATACTATTATTTATACTATGTATATATAATATTATAGTATATATATATATATCTAGATTAATAATTTATAATTAGTATATATATATATATATTGTATTATACTTATATATATAGGATATAATATGATATATATTATATATATATAAGTATGTATATAACTATATATATTATATATATATAATATATAATATATATATATTTATAAATATATTTATATATTATAGTTTTATATATAATATATATATAATATATCTAATATATTCACATTACCTCTCTAGAAGTTCTTTTGCCAACGTTAGCAGGTTGAACTGAGGTGCCCTTGCCTGTCTTGTCCCCAACAGCACATGCCAAGAATATCTGCCCTTCTACATAGTCTCGGTAAATTTTAGCAGTAGTATTCATTCAAGGGTACTATTTTTGCTCTCTTCATAAATTCATCAACTATAACAAAATGTCCGTCTGCTTGAATTGCAACCTTCTTTATGCCATCATGTGAGTGAATGCCTACAAAAGACAACATATCTCCACTGAAGCAGCGATAGACACGAACTGATGAACCAAATCAACGAAGTAAATATATGATACTTGGGTTCTACGTTCCTCTTTACTTATTTCATCTCTAAGTTGCCAGATTGTTCAGAATTTAAAAATATGTCGTGTATTTAGAAAAATATCGAATTTTTCTTCAGGAATGCACAAAAGATCAGTTTGAAGATACAGCGATGTCAGGGATTACACAAAAGCCAATAGTCATTGAAGGGTAATATAGTTGTCTTTGCTTTGCTCGTGTATTTCACACAGAAGTAAATAGGAAACAATGCTTCAAAGCAAAGACAAAAAAAATTTTATTTTTATTTCGCTTCATTACTAAAATCACGTGTCTCGATTTATGTTTAAAATTGCATATTACAATTTCCTGAATGTATTATGGGCCTGTTATATTCTATATTCTTGTTCATAAAATATACCAATCTTTGATAACATTTCAGGGGTTGCATATTGGCGTATATTATCTCAAATCAAAATTATGTTAACCGAGTTACCTTCCGTACTCATTTTTCTTTGTTCAGTTATATCAAAGAAACTCTCTCTCTCTCTCTCTCTCTCTCGTCTCTCTCTCTCTCTCTCTCTCTCTCTCTCCCTCTCTCTAGTAAATCCTCTTAGCATACTTATATATTAGTATATAATATATATTATTCATATAAATATATATATTTATTGTACTATATATATAATCTATATATTATATATATATACTATATATAATTATTATATATATATATTTATTATTATATTATACTATATATATATATATTATATAATATATACTGATATATATTACTATATATATTATATTTTATATATATATATATTATATATAATATATATATTTTATATATATATATATATAATATAGTATTATATATATAAAGAAATATTATATTAAATTATTATATATTATATATATATATATTATGATATATTATATTATATATATATTATATATATATATATATACTATATATATTATAATATACTTATTACTATTATATATATGTAGTATAATATATCTATATTATATATATAATATAGATAATATTATATATATATATATTATACTATATTATATATTATATATATTTATGATATTCTATAATATATATTACTATATATATTATATATTACTATTATAGTATATATATATATATCGTATATATTATATATAAATATATTATTATATATATTTCAAACAACTCCGCGTATCCTGAGGGGGGGCAGGGAGGCCATGGCCCCCCGAAATTTTTAGACACTAAAATTTTTTAAGTATCTTATGTTTAATAATATAAAGTGGCTGCTCAGTTTGTAAATTAATTTTATCAATAATTCGTTACCGGTCAAGAACAAATCTCGTAAATCCTTTGGGGAAGTTTTTACAGGAGAAAGGAGGAAAACGTCATATTTTACCACTATCACTTATATATATATAGATAAGATATATATACGTTACTATATATATATATATGATATATATATACTTTATATATATTATCTATATTATATATATATGAGTATACTATATATAATACTTGATATTAGACAGGTAGAGAATGAGCTCTCCATCATTCTTCTCGCCTACTTCACGCAATTCTTCGATTCTAATGACGAGCTTTACCTCGACGATGTCCTCTATCATGATTTTACGTGTTATTTCTTAACGTCCCTTTCTGTCTTTGGTGACTTTTGAAGGGTGAGAATTTGCTTGATCTAGTTAATATTCGTGCGGCACGTATAATTTACCAAAATAAGATTATATATCTTCCAAAACCTACAAAAAATCCCTCTTAAAAAAAAAAAAAAAAAAAAAAAAAAAAAAAGTATTTGAGTACATGTTTTTACAACTCATTGCACTCATGACAACTCGATACAGCTGATCCATGTCCAGAGTTGTTAAGCTTTACCTCCAGGATGGTACTTGGACATTTTTTTTTGATTCAAATTTGCTTTTTTTGTGTCTGTGTTTTTCTTCAATTCAAATTTGCGTGTGCTCTGTGGATATAAAATTGTATATTGTTATACAAAGGTGAAATAAATTTTGCAAATCATAAATAGGGGATCAACAAACTTATAAATCTTTATTCTAAGAAACAATCGCACCATTCAGTACCAATTTGCTACTTTTGAAGGAATATTTCCGTCTGTGAAGGGCTCTGAACTGGCAATTACCTTTTGTTTTCTCTGGTCAGTTTTTGCATGTATTTTAAATTAACATTTATTCCTAATTACTAGAAAAATGTATTCATTAATTTTCTATTGACGTAAAAAATATCAAGTTTGCTACGTGTGAACGAAACCAGACACCGCTATTGTAAACTATCGGTTGTTTATATGAACAAACCATGTAGTTTTAAAAAACGTAATATTTATTTATTGCACATTATTATATTTACTATCTTTTGGTATTATTGTAATATTTTTAAATCCAATTAATTAAATTGATGTTTTTCGTCGAAATTACTCGCTTGAAACCGCGTAGAGAAATTTCCTATTCACATAAATAGAACGGGTCGTCAATCGAATGCAACTGTTTTCATAATTACTGCTTGCTATGAATCTTTTTCGATGTAGCCTAAATCCCGAGATTCCGATGTTAAGATCTTCATCTACGAGAGTAATTTATCTGCAGTATAGAGTAATGAATTATTGGACGAAGTTTGCTCTTCTAGTAAACTTCAAATTTTCCAATCGAAAGACACGTTCTTTAAGCCAACGGTGTCACCTTCTGGTAGGCCTTTATGATATTTTTTGTTTTTAGATCTTTAAGGGGTAAAATATTAACGTTCCATCCACTATTGTTTTTTTATTCCCGTGTAGAAATTGTGTTAAAGTGAAGCCTCTGGACTCATATTAGATCCCATTTGTTTTACTACAGTGTTCTCACTCTCCTTCTCTCGTTTCAACATTACAAAAAAGCTTATTTTGACGTGTTTAGTGTAATTTTTTTGTGCGAGAAATACTAGCAAAGATTTTAGCCTATGGTAATTCCATATTTCCAGTTAGGAAGTATCGAATCTCCTGATTGGCCCACAAACTCTTTGTTAAGATTCTCATGACCTTATTTTATGTTTCTTTAAAAGTTTGAATCGATTCAAGATAAGCCCACGATCTTCAATGTATTTGTTTTCATCATAAATCATTAAAGATAGAATTTTGGAAAGTCGTACAAATTGGAAGTAAATCGATTTATATGAATTTAGTAAATAAAATTTTAAAAGATGTCGAATATTAGCAGGTATAAATAAAAATAGAACATTGTTTTTCGTAAAATGGTAAAACCATTTTTAAACGTGTCCGTAAATTTGAGAAAAAATTTTCTATTCTCTCGTTACAAATCAAAAAATTTAATATTTCTAACCAAATTTTTAGGAATTTTATATATAAAAATCAATTTATATATATATATTATATATAGATATAATATATATATATTATAATATATAATATATATATAGATATTAGAACTTTCGCTTTAAAAAGGATGTTAACGATATATATCGAACGAACGATTTAATCGATTTTTTTCGATTATTTCAAGGCATATAGAGCGACAAGGTGCCAATAAGTTTGTTTTTATTTTTTAAATAAGGAATACCAAGATTAAATCGCCCAAGATGTCCAAAGAGTCAGGGTCTCGCGGCCTCAGCGGGGGCACGGACGGGGGACTTCGTCCCCCCCTCTGTCCACCGTCGGCTCTAGCATCACTTTTAAAAGAGTAAAAAAAAAATGAAAAACAAATAACATAAAAAAATAACATGATATTAATTAAAGTGGCATTTTCTCTTCTTCTATTGGAGTTTAACTTAACACGTCACAGTGTATGGTTAGACCATTAGGGTTCAGCGATATTTCGATATCTGTAACATTTTTATGTAACATCCCTGTTTTAAAGGGAAAGTGCCCTATATATATTATATATATTATATATATATTATAGATATATATATATATTATATATATATATATAGATATATATAATATAATAATATATATATATATAAGATAAATTATATTCATTTAAGATGGTTTATGTATAGCATAATATAAATTTATGTATACACTTCTATATATATTATATATATATATATATATATATATATATATATATATATAATATATATATGATATATATATATATATACTCATATATTATATATATATATATATATATATATATATATACTATATATATATATATATATTACAGTTGTCATCACCACTAACGGGCAGAGCCCTATTCAGTGAGGAGTGTTGCACGCCAAAATTGATGGAAGATGGAAGATGGAAGAGAGTTCCACAGAACAGAAGTGGCAGGAAAGAAAGAAGCACAGCAGCGAGCAAACTAGACTGGAGTTACCAATATCCACACAAAACTCTGTGCGCAGACAGGCAACCCCTTGTGCTATCGAGGGCGTTTGTAAGGTGATGGTACGCAATGAAAGTCCCTCAACACCTTCCCTTCAGGACCTTAGGAAAGAGATAAGGCACCAACATCTCCCCGCAAAGATAGGGGGTAAAGTGAACTGGAAAGTACAGGACAGTTTATAAGCCTTTTGGCCTTTTACTTGACTCTGTCCAAAAGCCGGATGAAACCAGAGTCCCCCCAGATATGAGAACAATATTCCATACAAGGGCGGATGAGACCCTTGTTTTAGCTGGGATTTAACTTAGAAGAAGAAAAAAGTCTCGCATTCAAAAAGAACTCCCAGTTTATTTGAGGCCGCCCTAGCAACCTTTGTGATAAGAGGTTTCCAAGACATTTTTTTGTTATGTAATGCCAAGATGTTTTATTTGTCAATATATAGAGATGAGAGAACCGCCGAAAAGATAGGTAAGTTAGAATGTGTTTTTA
>JABUQX010093249.1:0-2500 GCA_015478945.1 Trachelipus rathkii | reverse complement strand
CTTTCTCTTGTGCCATTCACAATTTTCCTGCTACATTCTGCATCATCCGTTCCTTCTCATCCACAACATACCCTAAAATATTTAAACTCAGACCACTTGTTCAGCTGCTCACCATCTAAATACTTCACCACTGAGGACTGTCCTCACTCACACCATAACCTTACTCTTATCTACGTTTACTTTCAAACCCTTCTTTTACATACCCTGCCAAAATCTCTCTACAATCCTCTCAAACTCTCTCAGATTCGCCACACAAAAAACAAATCATCGCATATTATAATAGGTAGGGCACCCTCCACTCATCTCCATTCTCACATTCTAAACACCATGGCCTTGCTCAATCCCCGCTTCGAATTCTTTCATAATCCCATCCATATAACAATTGAATAGCCAAGGAGACATAACACAACCGTCTCACTCCGCTATTAATCCTTAACCAATCCCATTGACACCATTTATTCTTTACACACGCTTTCACTATCGTCACACATACTTTGATTTCCATTCAGAAGCCTACCCACCAACACCATATATCACTAACACCTGCCATAGAGCTTTCCTATTAATCCTATCAAACGCCTGTTGCAATCCATAAAACCTAAATATACAATTTATTCTTCTCTCCCTCATTTTTTTTCATCATGTTGTTTCAATGCAAAGATTTGATTGACACATATTCTACCACTCCTAAACACCTTGTTCATTCACCAATCAGTCCTTCTGTCACTTGACGCACTCTTTCGACCAAAACACCAGCATTATCTTCCCTACAACAGCATCAATAAACTAATTCCCCTATAATTACTACAGTCACCCCCATCTCCCGTTACCCTATATATAGGGTACTAGACTGCTCCCTTCCAAATCCCTTCGGAACTGTATACCCTCCATAAACGGCTTTGTTACACAACTTCAAATCCAATCAATTCACTTTATCTCTCCATTTATTCATCATTTTACTCATTTTCATTCTTATATCTGCAGATTTATCTTTCTTCAAACTTTCTTCCACCTCTACCAATTTCCTCACTCTACCTATTACCTTATCCCCAAAATATCTATTCCTTTTTGCCCATCAAACCCACACACATTCACTATCACTCTTCATTACTACCAATGTTATACACATTTTCGAAGTGTTTCTTCCAAGCACTCTCTCACATCCCATTTCATCAGTTACGAAAGCACCATCCCTATTCATTATTCTAAGCAGATTTCCTTTATTCACATTCTTAACCTTTCGCGCTTCCTTCCAAAAGAGGTTCCTATTCCCATGTAAGTCCCCATTCATCCTCCTTCCAAACTGCTCATTTACATCTTTTTTTTCTCCTACATATCACTTTTTAGTTTTTTTCTTTTCTCTCTTTATCTAATTTCATTTATCTTTCTTTTTACTTTCATACTATATATATATATAAATATATTATATATATTATATATATATATATATAATATATAATATATATATATATAATATATATATATATATATTATATATATACTATATATATTAATATATAATATATATATATATAATATATATTATATATATTATATATGATATATATATATATATATTATATATATAGTACTATATATATATATATATATATAATATATATATAAAGTGACCATAGTCCCGCTTTTAGGCGGGACAGTCCCGCTTTTTTCGACCCTGTCCCGCTTCTTTAAAATAGAAAAAAATGTCCCGCTTTTTTCTGAGAAGTCCCGCTTTTTCCAGAGAGATCCCGCTATTTTTTCCTTTTCAATAATAATTATAATTGTTAATATTAAATTATAAACTCTTTTCCTGGACTGAAAGTCATAACTTGACAGTCAGAACAAATTTGTCCAGTGGTTTGTTGAAAATGATTTTGAAAAAATCCCCTTGCTGAAATATGGCTTCATTTCCTTCATTCCCAGGCAGCTTCTTTTCACAAAGTTGTTATGAAGATTGAAGGAGACAATATTTCAGCCGCAGAAGTATTGCTAGAAATATCCAATATGAAAGAAACATTACAGTCGAGAAAAAACCCTGTGTTTTTACCACATTCGGTTCGGGGGCTACTTAGCAAGCTTGTAGAAGAGGGAGTAAATTCTTCTGAGGTAAAGACCGTAAAGAAAATAGTTTTGGATTTTTATGATATTTTTTTGAAGTACTTGGATCAGTGGTCAGTTACATTTCAGATTTTATTTATGGATTGGATTTCGCTAAGGAAACCCCAAAGTTGGTCACAATTGAAAAACATGGATTTTGCGTAGAAAAAAGAAAAAGAGTTTTTGACCGCATGAATATTCACGATTGTTGACGGAATTTACGTGGTTTGACCAAATATTATAGGCTGGAAGTAGCCGAATGGAATGCTTCGATCGGAGTAACAGACAAACGGTTGGGGGGAAGTACTTTTTTCCTAAGATCAAATATTTCTCATCAAAACATTTTGTGATTTTAGTTCAATATATCTTTGTTCTTCCTGCGAACAGCTCCACAAAACGTGCG
>JABUQX010093248.1:7500-10000 GCA_015478945.1 Trachelipus rathkii | reverse complement strand
ATATCTAGTGGTTTACATTTGGTAAAACATTTAACTTCTCACAAACAGTAGAAAGAATAATAATAAAAAAATAATAGTCTACCTTCAAAAATTTATGAATTGGCAACTCGTTTACCTACGGTACCAATTCGTACCACTTGGAAAAATATGATTTGTAAAGAAATAAAATAATTAAATAGCCTAATTATGTTATAAATACGTTCTAGGATAGTTAATTTACTAAATCATCAAATAATTTCTCAGGTACACACCTTTCATATTCAAATAATTCAAAACTCGATACAGCCAATTTTCACAGAACCGAAATTTTCGACATCTGAATCAAAAATAGTAAATATTAAAACTATCACATGTAAGTTAGATGCCATTTATCACCACAAAATAAATCTTGATGCGTAACTTGAGTGTACCATAGGTTTTTAAACCTAAAATTTTACTCATGATAAATTTCATAGCTATTTTAGTTGCTTGACATGAGAGTACCATCAGTACGAAAAGGGTTAAGATTTAAAGTTTACTCTATGCTTTTTTTTTCTCTTAACCGTATCTTTTCTATTGTTTTACAATTTATAGTATTTTTTTTTTTCAATTTTATATTTTGCTATTTTATCATTTTTTCCTTATTTCATTTAATATATAGTTTTTATTATTATGTCTTCTTTATTTCTTTTAAAAAATTTATTTTTTTCTTAAAATTTGAAAATAAAATTCTTACATGCTTGGAATGTTAAAGACTCAAAGGGTAATGCAAGGTCTCAGAAGATAGAGAAGGAGAGAGAGAGAAGAGAGAGAGAGAGAGAGAGAGAGAGAGAGAGTAGAGAGAGAGAGCAGAGAGAGAGAGGACGAGAGAGAGAGAGCCAAAATTATTTTGATATTTGAGAGAGAGAGAGAAAGAGAGAGAGAGAGAGAGGAGAGAAAGGAGAGAGAAAGAGAGACGAGAGAGAGAGAGAGAGAGAGAGAGAGAGAGAGGAGAGATCCCAAAATTGTTAATTTTCTTCTAATGAGAGAGAAGAGAGAGAGAGAGGAGAAAGAGAGAGAGAGAGAGAGAGAGAGAGAGAGAGAGAGAGAGATATTCCCAATATTGAAAAATAATTAAATCAAATGTGCATCGTTTTGAAATTTAAGTAATTCTTATAAGAATTAGCTCCAATTACGGACCTAATTTTAATGATAGGAATTGTATTTCGACTGTGGGCTAGCGATTCATTCCCCGTTGAAGTTTCCTTATGAGTTCATCGGCCTTCACGGCGAGTCACCATTCACCCCTCAAATTTATCATGAAGGGGATTCGACCCTAAGGACAAGGACTGGGGGTTAACACCAACTCATCACACGAAGGAAAGCGTTTGTTGTATACTATAATATTATATATATATATATATATATATATATATATATATATATATATATATATATATATTATATAATTATATATATATATAATATATAATATATATATATAGTATATATATATATAATTTTAGCATTAGAGCTACAGCCAATATATCAATTGCTATATCATTTTAACATTAGAGATACAGAAATATATCAATTGCCTTATATAGATCACCTTTTCTATATCTTTCGTTAGTTGTTGCTTCAATTCTGTTTATTACTACTGCTACTTCTGATACTATTGCTACTACTACTACTACTACTACTAATAATAATAATAATAATAATAATAAAATAATAATAATAATAATAATAATAATAATAATAATAATAATAATAATAATAATAATAATAATAAATAATAATAATAATAATAATAATTAATAAATCAACGCCTCTAACGATCCCTAAAATTCAAGCGTTTAAATTTGTCAATTGGGAGTCGGAGAACCCCGCCTCATTGGATCTTTGAGGTGGTTTACGTTGTTGTATAATAATCACGGCACAAAAGTAGGAAAGTTGTGTCCATGAAAATGAAGATTAAAATTGAACTTCGTAACTCTAATTATCTGAAGCTCAAAAACTTAATAAAGGAGATGCGTTTGAACTTGGCTTTACAACTTTAAGTTTAATATATATATTCTTTCTTTCTTTCTTCACCTTCCTCTTTGCCCCAAGATTGGGGGTAAGGTGCTGTACAAGCGATCGGAAAAAAAAAGCAGTAGGAGAACATGACAAACGTCGAAAAGAAAGCCCAGCCTTACCGCCCCCTCTGTACCATTAATTAGTGAGAGCTCGTCACAGACAGAAAATCCACCCTAGAGCATCATGGGACCGCGACGGACCCTCACTATGGTAAATCGTCAATGTAAGGGTTCATCCCCTGGCCCAGGTGGGCCACAACCATGCCCCCATACAAAACCCCGCCATTCTCTCCTATCATGCACCTTTATTCTCGCCTCTGCCAAACTCACATTCTCTCCTTCGACATTCGTTCACCGACTCAATCCACTTTCTCTTCGGTCTCCAGCCGGATCGCCGTTCCCAAATACTCACCACCTGATACATCGCTTAACGAACCTACTATCGTTAACCTTTCCAACAT
>JABUQX010093248.1:0-2500 GCA_015478945.1 Trachelipus rathkii | reverse complement strand
TCCCTATAATAGAAAGTCTATAATCATATTACTCGAAATTATATGAAAAAAAAAAAAAAAAAAAAAAATAAAAAAACTGAGAGAAAAAAAAAACATAACAGAATTATATATATATATATATATATATATATATATATATATATATATATATATATATATATATATATATATATATATATATATATATATATATATATATATATATATTAGGTATATATAGAAAGATATATAATATATATATATATATATATATATATATATATATATATATATATTACCTCCCATTTTTAATGGTGCACTTTTCTCTTTTGCGTTCATATTCTTTACACACTCATCCTCCAGGCAACATATTACTAACCACCATTTATCCACATATTATATACACATGATAAAGTACACACCCCTCTTCTAGATAACACCTTACAGACCATCCCTACTACTCATATCCCTGTGTGTGGGGGAGAAAGAATTGCCCAAATCTTATGTCCTACGTGTCGTAGAAGTTGACTAAGGGACGGTGGTAGTTGGGTTGCCTGCCCACTACCACCTATCTCTGGCCTAGGAATCTGATGCACGCCTAGGAGATGTCGTGTCGCCTAACCGGCCTTTAATTTTCGGCGAAATTGAATTGCATCGTATTGGGTTACATGGAATTGTCGAGAGGAATAAATGCTTGAGGAGAAGAGAGAGAGGTTGATGCATGTATGTAGAAGGGCAAATTGATTGCTCGCGTGCACTGAAAACAAGATGAAGAAACGGTGAAAATAAGTGTGTGGTGTGAAATGTGTGTGTGCTGGTGTGGAAAGGAATGAGAGGAGGAGAGAAGGAAAGTTGCAATTTTGATGAGTGCACCTGTGTGCAAAAGCTATGGTAGACTTGGTTGAGTGAGCTCCTAGAATTCTAATGGTTAAATTTAAGTTTGGAAAGGCAGGTATGTGTGGTTTAGTGACGTATGGTCCAGTCTGAAGGAAACGTTGAGAGAGTACGATTTTTGGATAATCGAATGATGCTCTGGATGGGGTGAGTAGGAGCTTCAGATTGATAGTGTTGGGGGACCTGAATGGATTGGATAGGTATCAAAAAAGGGATGGTTTATAACAGCGTGGTTTTGGGGTCGCGGTGAGGAAAATGAGAATGGTAGGAAAGGGATTGATTTTTGCTGAAGAGAGAGGTATGTGTGTAATAAACTTTCTTTAAACACAAGAGTATCCATAAGTATAATAGAGTTGGTGTAGGGAGAGATGGTATCGAAGTGAAAAGTAGATGATTGATTTTTGTTGGTGAAGAAGGAAATGTTGAAGTATGTGTTGGATGTTAAATGCAGTGAGGGGTTTAGGAATGAGATTATCGGATCATTATGTTGTTCTATGTAAATTAAAGTTAGTGGGGCTTGGATGGAGAGGAAGGATACGAAAGGAAGTAGGTAAAATTAAGAGTGAAAAGTTAAGTGAACAAGGTTAATAAGAATAAGTATATAAGAGCGCTCGCTAGTAAATCGGTTGAATGTGAACAAGTTGATTCTGAACAAATCTGGGGGCAATGAAGGAAGCAATTGTTAGTGGTGCAAAGGAAGTGTGTGGATGTGCTAAGTAGGAAGTAAGAAAAATGTTAACAGCGAATGGTGGAATAAAGAGGTGATGAAAGCTGTTAAAGGTAAAAAAGAAGCGTGGTTGAATGTACTAAAAAGCAAAATGATGAAGTTTCAAAAGAAAGATGCTTGAAATTATATAAAGGAGGAAAAAAAAGAAATACTAAAAGGTGCCATACGTAGGAGAAAACAAGAGTTAAATGAACAGTTTGAGGGAGGATGAATGAGGACATACAAGGAATAGGAAGCTCTTCTTCTGGGAGGAAGCGCGAAAGGTTAAGAATGAGAATAGGGATCTGCTTAGAATAATGAATAGGATGGTGCTTTTGTAACTGACGAAATGGATGTGAGGGAGTGTGGAAGAAACACTTCGAAAATGTGTAATAATATTTAACAGTAATGATGAGGTGTTAGTGAATGTGTGTGGTTTTGATAGTGCAAGAAGGAATAGGTATTTTGGGGATGAGGTTAATTTTAAGGAGGGAGGTAATGGGTAGAGTGAAGAAGTTGAAGAATGGTAAATCTGCAGGTATAGATGAAAATACTAGTGAAATGATCAAGAGCCGAGGCGAGATGGTGATTGATGGATTTGGAAGTTATGGTGTAGAATAAAGCGTTTATGGAGTATAGTTTCAAGGGATGGAGGAGAGCAGTAATAGTACCCTTATATAAGGGTAAGAGAAAAGGGGAACTGTAGAAATGATAGGGGAATAAGTTTATTGAGTGTTGTAGAGAAGGTATATGCTGGTATTTTTGGTCGAAAGACGCTGCGTCGAGTGAACTGCAGAACTGCATTGGTGAAGAATAAGTGCGTTTAGGAGTGTAGAGATGTGTGGATCAAATACTTACATTGAACAAATGATGAGAAATATGAGGAGAGAAGGAAGAAAATTATATTTAGATCTCTCTCTG
>JABUQX010093247.1:0-16753 GCA_015478945.1 Trachelipus rathkii | reverse complement strand
ATTCCCACACAATTTCTAAAAGCATTTGTTGTTCAAATATTTAAACATTTTTTATTAAGTTTACTACAGGAAATGAATGAAAAAGTATTTTTTAATTTTTACCAAAAATTAAATCACAAATGCATAATGTTGTTGAGAAACAACGTTTATAATTTTTTAACATAATATGAATTAAATATTGATTTTGTTTCTGCTTCTAAAAATAAAGTTAATAAAAGTATGTGAATGTAACTGTATTATTAAAAAAATTATTAATTCATGAGAGAAAGGGTTAAGAATGGTTTTCTCTTTTAAAAATTTGAAACTTCTGAGATATAATACATATGAGAAAATAAATTAAAATTAGGCTACAACGTGGTGTTTGGAATTTTTCCAATCGTCTTAATCTTAAATATTTTATTTTAGTATTTTTATACTGAAAAACTAAACTGCCCACGAGAATAGAATTCCCGAAGAGAAAATTTTATTCAATTAGTGCTTCAATTGTTCTGGAATGGTATCCATTTTGGTATATATTAAGATCTAGTATTCTTTTAAAAATTAGCAAATTTCTCAGAAATAAAATTCATTTAAGAATTAAAATCGATTTAGGCCTACAACTGGATAATGGGTTACCCATTTTGTTAATTTAGTTTAGATCTAGATATTCTTTTAAAATAAATTTCTCAGATAAAAAATATTAATGTAGAAAACAAAATTAACTTAGGCCTACAACTGGCTGAATGGTACCCATTTTGTTCAATATTAAGATCTAGTATTCTTTTTTTAAAACGTGGACAAATTTCTCTGAGAAAATCACATTGAGAAAACAAAATCAACTTAGCTACAACTGGCTTAAAATGGTATCAACTTCATTAACCTTTAAAATCTAGCATTTTTTTAAAAACAAATTGCAAAATATTCTACTTTGATTAAAAATTCATATGAGAAATAAAAATCGAATTAGGCCAAACAACTGTCTTGCAATGGCACACATTTTGTTAAATATAAAAAGAATCTATTATTCTTTTAAAAAATCTCAAATTCTCTGAGATAAATACATATGAGAAATAAAATCAAGTTAGCCTACAACTGGCATGAAATGGTACCCATTTGATTAATATTAAATCTAGTGTTCTTTTAAAAATTTGCAAATATCTCAGAGATAAAATTCATAAAGAAAATAAAATCGATTTAGTCCTGCAAATAGGCTGAAATGGTACCCATTTTGCTGAATATTAAGATCTAGTATTCTTCTTTTAAAAATTACAAATTTCTCTTTCATAAAATTCATATGAGAAAATAAAATTGAATTAGGCCAACAACTGGCTTGTAATGGTACCCATTTTGTTAAATAGTAAGATCTAGTAATCTTTTAAAAATCTCAAAATTCTCTGAGATAAAATACATGTAAGAAAATAAAATCAAGTTAGGCCTAAAACTGCTTGGAATGGTATTCATTTGGTTAAAATATTAAAATCTAGTAGCTTCTGGTTAAAATTGCAAATTTTCAGGAAAAAATTCATATGAGAAAAAAAATCGATTTAGGCCTGCAAATGAGCTATAACGGTACCCATTTTTTAAAATATTTAGTATTCTTTCTTTTATAAAAAAATTTTCTCTGAAGAAAAATACATATGAGAAAACAAAATCAACCTAGGCCTACAGCTGGCTTGGGTGGTACCCCATTTTTAAATATTAAAACTAGCATTTTTCTTTAAAAGCAAATTCAGAGATAAAATTACATTTGAGAAATAAATCAACGTTAGGCTTACAATCTGGCTTGGAATGGTACCCATATTGTTAAATATTCAAATCGCCAATGCTTTTAAAAATAAAAATTTCCGAAATAAAATACAATGAGAAAATAAAATAATTTTTTTTGCATTCAACTGGCTTGAATGGTACCCATTTTGTTAAAATAAAATCTAGTATTCTTCTTTAAAAAATTATAATTTCTCTGAGATAAAACAAATGGGAAAACAAAATCAACTTAAGCGTACAATTGGCTCGAATGGTACCTACCCATTTTGTTAAATATTAAAATCTAGAATTTTTCTTTTAAAAATTGCAAATTTCTCAGAGATAAAATACATATGAGAAAATAAAATCAATTTAGGCCTTCAACTGGCTTGGAATGGTACCCATTTTGTTATATATTAAAATGTAGTACTCTTCTTTTAAAGACTACAAATTTTTATGAGATAAAATTCATATGAGAAAATAAAATCGATTTAGGCCTACAACTGGCTTTCAATGGTAGCCATTTTGTTAAATATTAAAATGACTATTTTTCTTTTAAAAATTACAATTTTCTTTAAGATAAAATACATATGAGAAAATAATATCAAGTTAGGCCTACAACTGGCTTGGAATGGTTCTCATTTTGTTAAATATTAAAATCTAGTATTCTTCTTTTAAAGATTACAGATTTAAGACATTAAGACATCAAGATATTAAGAATATAGAGACAGTTAGAAGCCACATGGGCCTATAGAGACTGTCCCAGTCAACCCACTAACCAAACATGCTCATGCAGATCCACAAAGCACCCTAGGGCTTGTCAAATTGTTGTAACTACAAATCCACCAATTTGGCTGAGTCAAAAACTAATGATATATATATATATATATATATATATATATATATATATATATATATATATATATATAAATATATTTTATATATAATATATTATATATATATATATATAATATATATTAATATATATAGATAATACCAAACCATCACATGCAATTAATAACTAAGTTATGGTCACACATGCCATCCTACATTAATAACTACTATAACTAAAAACCCCGCCAATTGGCTTCGTCAATCATATATATATGATACCAATATTGGTATATTAAGCAAATTAACCCTTTTCTTAAAATGTTTGCAAACGAGTCACACTCAACAACCTCCTCTGGCAGACCATCCCAAAATTTACAACCCTATTTCTGAATGCATGCTTTCTTATATCAAAATGGCATTTCTTTCTTTTTATTTTTTTATTATGCCCGCCTGGTCTACCTGTCCATGTATGTTACTATGAAAATTTATGGATCTCTGTATTACAAAGAGTAAATATTTGTAATTTCTCGTGAGATATAATACATATGAGGAGAAAAATTTAAACTTAAGAATACAACTGCGATTGGAATGGTATCCATTTTGTTAAATATTAAAATCTAGCGTTTTTTCTTTAAAAATTGCAAATTTCTCAGAGCTTAAATACATATTGAGAAACAAAATTTAGTTAGGCCTTCAATTGCTTTGAATGGGTAACACCATGTTTGTTAAATATAAGATTAGTATTTTTCTTTTTTAAAAATTATAAACTTTCTCCAAATAAATTCATATGAGATAAAGTCAATTTAGGCTTCAACGTGCTTGAAAATGGTTACCGATTTTTTAAATATTTAATTCTAGTTTTCTTGTGCTTTTAAAGGATTTACAAATTTCTCTTTAATAAAATTCATATAAGAAAATAGAATCGAATTAGCCTAAAACTGGCTTGGAATGGTACCTATTTTAATATGTAAGATCTAAATTTTTTTTTTTAAAAAATTAACAAATTGTTTTTGAATAAATACATATGAGAAAATAAAATCAAGTTAGGGCAACAACAGACCTTGAATGGTACCCATTTTGTTAAATATTAAGATTTAGTTTTCTTCTTTTAAAAATTGCAAACTTCTCACCGATAAAATACATATGAGAAAATAAATTAAAATTAGGCCTACAACTGGTTTGGAATTTTTCAAATTTCGTTAAATATTAAATTTTAGCATTTTTCTTTTAAAAATTGCAAATTTCTCAGAGATAAAATACCTATTAGAAAATAAAATCAATTTAGGCCTTCAACTGTTTTGGAATGGTATCCATTTTGGTAAATGTTAAGATCTAGTATTCTTTTAAAAATTGCAAATTTCTCAGAAATAAAATTCATTTAGGAAAATAAAATCGATTTAGGCCTACAACTGGGCTGGAATGGTACCCATTTTGCTTATTGTTTAGATCTAGTATTCTTTTAAAAAAAATTTCTCAGATAAAATATATATTAGAAAACAAAATTAACTTAGGCCTACAACTGGCTTAGAAAGATACCCATATTGTTAAATATTAAGATCTAGTATTCTTTTTTAAAAAGTTACAAATTTCTCTGAGAAAATACATATGAGAAGACAAAATCAACTTAGGCCTACAACTGGCTTAAAATGGTATCAATTTTATTAAATATTAAAATCTAGCATTTTTCTTTTTAAAATTGCAAATTTCTATTTGATAAAATTCATATGAGAAAATAAAATCGAATTAGGCCAACAACTGTCTTGCAATGGCACACATTTTGTTAAATATAAAGATCTATTATTCTTTTAAAAAATCTCAAAATTCTCTGAGATAAAATACATATGAGAAAATAAAATCAAGTTAGGCCTACAATTGGCTTGGAATGGTACCCATTTTGTTTAATATTAAAATCTAGTGTTCTTTTAAAACTTGCAAATATCTCAGAGATAAAATCAACTAATGTCTACAACTAGCTTGGAATGGTACCCATTTTGTTAAATAGTAAGATCTAGTATTCTTCTTTTAAAAATTACAAATTTCTCTTTCATAAAATTCATATGAGAAAATAAAATCGAATTAGGCCAGCAACTGGCTTGTAATGGTACCCATTTTGTTAAACAGTAAGATCTAGTAATCTTTTAAAAATCTCAAAATTCTCTGAGATAAACATACATGTTAAGAAAATAAGATCAAGTTAGGCCTACAACTGGCTGGGAAATGGTACTCATTTGGTTAAATATTAAAATCTAGTGTTCCTTTAAAAATTGCAAAATTTCTCAGAAATAAAATTCATTTAAGAAAATAAAATCGATTTTTATGGAATTAATAGAACGGTACCATTTTTTTAAATATTTATCTAGTATTCTTTCTTTATTAAAATTTCTCTGAGATAAAATAACATAGTGAGAAAACAAAAAATCAACGTAGCCTTACAACTGGCTTGGGTGGTACCCATTTTGGTTAAATATTAAAAAACTAGCATTTCTTTTAAAATTGCTAGTTTCTCAGGGATAAAATACATTTGAGAAAATATAAAATCAAGTTAGGCCTTCAATTGGCTTGGAATGGTACCCATATTGTTTAATATTCAAAGTATTGATTTTCTTTTAAAAATAAAATTTTTCCGAATATTTAATACATGAAAAATATGATTAAGTTCTGCACTTCATTGAGCTGTATGAATGGTACCCATTTATTAAATAGTAAGCATCTAGTATTTCTTCTTTAAAATTATAATTTCTCTGAGATAAAAAAATACAAATGGGAAAACAAAAACTTAAGCGTACAATTGGCTCGAATGGTACCTACCCATTTGTTTAAATATTAAAATCTAGAATTTTTCTTTAAAAATTGCAAATTTCTCAGAATAAAATACATATGAGAAATAAAATCAATTTAGGCCTTCAACTGGCTTGGAATTGGTACCCATTCTTGTTAATATTAAAATGTAGTCTAGTATTCTTCTTTTAAAGACTACAAAATGTTGATAAACTCTATACCGTAAATATTTAAAATGTTTGGAATTATGTGTTGAGCCTTCAATTTAGCAATTTTGTTACTCTATTAAAATTTACTATTTTTCTTTTAAAATTACAATTTTCTTTAAGATAAAATACATATGAGAAAATAATATCAAGTTAGGCCTACAACTGGCTTGGAATGGTTCCCATTATTTAAATATTAAAATCTAGTATTCTTCTTGTAAAGATTACAGATTTAGACATTAAGAATTATAGATGACAGTAAGAAGGCCACATGGGGCCTATCGAGACTGTCCCAGCAACCCACTAACCAAACATGCTCATGCAAATCCACAAAGCGCCTTAGGGCTTGTCAAATTGTTGTAACTACAAATCCACCAATTTGGCTTAGTCAAAACTATATGATATATTATATATAATATATATATATATATATATATATATATATATATATATATATATATTATATATATATATATATATATATATATATATAATACCCAAACCATCCACATGCATTAATAACTAAGTTATGGTAACACATGCCATCTAACATTAATAACTACTATAACTAAAAACCCGCCAATTTGGCTTCGTCAATATATTATATGATACCCAACCTATCAATAAACAAATCTAACCCTTTCTAAAATGTTGCAATCGAGTCACACTCAACAACCTCCTCTGGCAGACCATTCCAAAATTTAATAACCCTATTACTGAATGCATGCTTTCTTATATCAGATGGCATGCTTTCTTTTTATTTCATATTATGCCCTGGTCACCTGTCCATGTTCTACTATGAAAAATTTATTGGTCTCTGTATTATCAATAGATGTAAATATTTTGTATTTCTCTGAGATATATTACATATGAGGAGAAAAATAAACTTATGAATACAACTGGATTGATATGGTATCAATTTTGTTAAATATTAAAATCTAGCGTTTTTCTTTTAAAAATTGCAAATTTCTCAGAGATAAAATACCTATTAGAAAATAAAATCTATTTAGGCCTTCAACTGTTTTGGAATGGTATCCATTTTGGCAAATATTAAGATCTAGTATTCTTTTAAAAATTGCAAATTTCTCAGAAATAAAATTCATTTAAGAAAATAAAATCGATTTAGGCCTACAACTGGGCTGGAATGGTACCCATTTTGTTAATTGTTTAGATCTAGTATTCTTTTAAAAATAAATTTCTCAGATAAAATATATATTAGAAAACAAAATTAACTTAGGCCTACAACTGGCTTAGAAAGATACCCATTTTGTTAAATATTAAGATCTAGTATTCTTTTTTAAAAAGTTACAAATTTCTCTGAGAAATTACATATGAGAAAACAAAATCAACTTAGGCCTACAACTGGCTTAAAATGGTATCAACTTTATTAAATATTAAAATCTAGCATTTTTCTTTTAAAAATTGCAAATTTCTATTTGATAAAATTCATATGAGAAAATAAAATTGAATTAGGCCAACAACTGTCTTGCAATGGCACACATTTTGTTAAATATAAAGATCTATTATTCTTTTAAAAAATCTCAAAATTCTCTGAGATAAAATACATATGAGAAAATAAAATCAAGTTAGGCCTACAATTGGCTTGGAATGGTACCCATTTTGTTTAATATTAAAATCTAGTGTTCTTTTAAAAATTGCAAATTTCTCAGATATAAAATTCATATGAGAAACCAAAATCGATTTATGCCTGCAAATGAGCTATAATTGTACCCATTTTTTTTAAATATTTAGATCCAGTATTCTTCTTTTATTAAAAATTTCTCTGAGATAAAATACAGGATGAATATTCGGCGCAGTCGGCTAGTATGAAGATGTTCTTCCCATAGTTCAAGAAGGAATAGATCAAACACCAAATAGCGTCCGGTAGCTCAGAGGTAGAGCACTCAAGTTATGCTTACAATTGGCTTGGAATGGTACCCATATTGCTAAACATTCATATCTAGCATTTTTCTTTTACAAATACAAATTTTTCCGAAATAAAATACATGAGAAAATAATATCAATTTAGGCCTTCAACTGGCTTGGAATGGTACCCATTTTATTAAATATTGAGATCTAGTATTCTTCTTTTAAAGATACATTTCTCCGAGATAAAATTCATATGAGAAAATATAATCAATTTAGGCAGGTCTAAAGCTGGCTTGGAATGGTACCTATTTTGTTAAATATTAAAATCTAGTATTCTTATTTTAAAGAATACATATTTCTCCGAGATAAAATTCATATGAGAAAATAAAATCGACTTAGGCAGGCTTATAACTAACTGGCTTGGAATAGTACCTTTTTTTTTATTTTTTTTTTTTATTTTTTATTTTTTTTTTTACAGTTTACACCACCGCTCACTGGCAGAGCCCTAATCTAGGAGGGGTTTTGCCCAATTTTAAGTCTGAGCAAGACGGAGTCAAGAAAGAACAGCTCACACTCACACGCCCGACCAGAGACGTACCTGGGTCTCTCGCGTAGTTGGGCGAGTGCTCTACCCCTGAGCTACCGGACGCTATTTGGTGTTTGATCTATTCTTTCTTGAACTATGGGAAGAACATTTTCATACTAGCCGTCTGCGCCGAATATTCATCCTTTATATGATCTTATATGTCGCTTTATCCAAACTTCACTGGCAAAAGTTACATGATGCATTTTTATATTATTTTACAAACAAAGTTTAAAATAATTCAAAAGAAATAGGCTAAAAATTTTGACGCTCCTCCATTTATTTCAGATAATATTTTTTTCTTTTTTTAACTGTGAAAAGAATCTTGGCGAAAATTTTGCAACTCCACCACTAAATTTTATTGAAAAGTAAGATGTTGATTCTTTCACTAAAGTTTTAATTAAAAGCAAATTTATTAATTTTTTAAATTTTTTTTTCATAAATAATCTGGCCAGGACCACTGTCAAAAACATTCACATTTTCTGAGACTGTTCCAACTTTAGCTGAAGCTCTTCATTTCTCAGCAATTTTCAGGCTTCCCTCCGGTGTTCTTCAGTTTCTTCTCTTTATTTTCTTCCTTTCTATTTTTAATGCATCTATCTTCGACGACACTCTTTGTTTCAATTTTACATAATCTTTTATATTTATTATTTCTCAGAGATAAAGTACATATGAGAAAATAAAATCAATTTAGGCCTTCAGCTGGCTTGGAATGGTACCCATTTTTGTTAAATATTAAAATTAATATTCTTCTCTTAAAGATTACAAATTTCTCTTTGATAAAATTCATATGAGATAATAAAATCGATTTATGCCTACAACCTGCTTGGAATTGTAGCCATTTTGTTAAATATTAAAATCTAGTATTCTTTTGAAAATTACAAATTTCTTTTTGATAAAATTCATATCAGAAAATAAAATTAAGTTAGGCCTACAATTGATTTGGAATGGTACCTATATTGATAAATATTAAGATCTATTATTCTTTTAAAAATTACAAAATTATCAGATATAATATATATGAGAAAATAAAATCAAGTTAGGCCTACAACTGGCTTAAATTGGTACCCATTTTGTTAAATATTAAAATCTAGTATTCTTCTATTAAAAATTAAAAATTTCACAGAGATAAAATTCATATGCGAAAATAAAATCGATTTAGGCCTACAAATGGGCTGGGATGGTACACATTTGTTAAATATTAAGATCTAGTATTCTTCTTTTAAAAATTATAATTTCTCTGAGATAAAATACAAATGGGAATACAAAATCAACTTAAGCCTACAATTGGCTCGAATGGGACCTACCCATTTTGTTAAATATTAAAATCTAGAATTTTTCTTTTAAAAAATTGCAAATTTCTCAGAGATAAAATTCATATGAGAAATTAAAATCGATTTATGCCTACAACCGGCTTTCAATGGTAGCCATTTTCTTAAATATTAAAATCTGGTATTTTTCTTTTAAAAATTACAAATTTCTTTTAGATAAAATACATATGAGAAAATAATATCAAGTTAGGCCTACAACTGGCTTGGAATGGTACCCATTTTGTTCTAGTATTCTTCTATTAAAAAATAAAATTATCTCAGAGATAAAATTCAAATGATAAAATAAAATAGATTTAGGACTACAACTAGGCTGGAATGATACCCATTTAATTAAATATTAAAATCTAGTATTCTTCTTTTAAAGATTACAAATTTCTCTGAGATATATTACATATGAGGAGAAAAATAAACTTCAGAATACAACTGGATTGGAATGGTATCCCATTTGTTAAATATTAAAATCTAGCGTTTTTCTTTAAAACATTGCAAATTTCTCAGAGATAAATTACACATGAGAAAATAAAATCAAGTTAGGCCTACAACTGGCTTAGAACGGTACCCATTTTTTTATATATTAAAATCTAGCAATTTGCTTTTAAACATTATAAATTTTTTCAAAATTAAATACATATAAGAAAATAAAATCAATTTAGGCCTTCAACTGGCTTGGAATAGTACCCATTTTGTTAAATATTAACATCTAGTATTCTTCTTTTAAAGATTGCAAAATATTCTGAGATAAAATTCATTTAAGAAAATAAAATCGATTTAGGCCTACAACTGGCTTGGAATAGTAGCCATTTTGTTAAATATTAAAATCTAGTATTCTTCTTTTAAAGATTAATGATTTCTTTTTGATAAAATTCATATCAGAAAATAAAATCGAATTAAGCCAACAACTGTCTTGGAATGGTACTCATTTTGTTAAATATTAAGATCTGGTATTTTTGTTTTATAAATTGCAAAGTTCTCAGAGATGAAATACATATGAGAAAATAAAGTCAAGTTACATTATAACCTGTAAGTTAGACATGAATGGTACTCATTTTGTTAAATATTAAGATCTAGTATTTTTCTTTTAAAAATTGCAAATTTCTCAAAGATAAAATTCATATGAGAAAATAAAATCGATTTAGTCCTACAACTGGCTTGGAATGGTACCCATTTTGTTAAATATTAAGATCTATTCTTTTAAAGATTACAAATTTCTCTGAGATAAAATACATATAAGAAAACAAAATCTAATTAGGCCTACAACTGGTTTGGAATGGTACCCATTTTGTTAAATATTAAGATCTAGTATTCTTCTTTTAAAAATTACAAATTTCTCTGAGATAAATACATAAAAGAAAATAAAATCAAATTTGGTCTACAACTGGATTGGAATTGTACCCATTTTGTTAAATATTAAAATCTAGCATTCCTCGTTTAAAAATTACAAATTTTTCCAAGATAAAATACATATAAGAAAAAATCAATTTAGGCCTTCAACTGGCTTGGAATGATATCCATTTTGTTAAATATTAAAATCTAGTATCCTTCTTTTAAAGACTACAAATTTCTCAGAGATAAAATTCATATGAGATTTAGGCCTACAACTGGGCTGGAATGATACCCATTTGGTTAAATATTAAAATCTAGTATTCTTCTTTTAAAGATTACAAATTTCTCTGAGATAAATTACATATGAGAAAATAAAATCAAGTTAGGCCTTCAATTGGCTTGGAATGGTACCCATTTTGTTAATATTAAAATCTAGCATATTTCTTTTAAAAATTACATATTTCTCCGAAATAAAATACATTAGAGAAAATAAAATCAATTTAGGCCTTCAACTGGCTTGGAATGGTACCCATTTTGTTAAATATTAAAACCTAGTATTCTTCTTTTAAAGATTACAAATTTCTCATTGATAAATTCATATGAGAAAATAAAACCGAATTAAGCCAAATATTGGCTTGGAATGGTTCTCATTTTATTAAATATTACAATCTAGTATTCCTTTAAAGATTAGAAATTTCTCTGAGATAAAACACATGTGAGAAAATAAAATCAACTTAGGCCTACAACTGGCTTGGAATGGTATCCATTTTGTTATATATATTAAGATCTAGTATTCTTCTTTTAAAAATTACAAATTTCTCCGAGATAAATACATAAAAGGAAATAAAATCAAGTTTGGCCTACAACTGGATTGGAATTTTGTTAAATTTTGTTACCCATTTTGTTAAATATTAAAATTTAGCATTCCTCCCTTTTAAAATTACAAATTTTTCCGAGATAAAATGTATAAAAAAATAAAATCACTTAGGGTCTTCATCTGGCTTTGAATGGTATCCATTTTGTAAAATATTAAACTAGTATTCTTCTTTTAAAGACTACAAATTTCTCAGAGATAAAAATTCATATGAGATTTAGGCCTACAAACTGGGCTGGAATCATGGGCGTAGGCAGGGGTCTCCCTCACTAAATCTTGGCGAAATAAAAAACTGAACCTTAGATGTTTGGTAGACGCTGTATTTAAGGGTTTATTAGTAGAAAAACTGAAAAAAGATACATCAATCGATAGATACTGAAGGAGTAATTACTTATTACTAACGTATTATAAACATACATTTTTTTTATAGTTTTAATGATTTCGTTTTCATATTGGCTTGACGTCAACTAGATGTGTGCTTTTTATTCAGCTAGCTTCCGTATCAGTATTCTCCCGTTGGAACTCCTCAGTGATAGAATTTGTTATTGATAAAGCAGTTAAATATATATAGCAAAGATATGTGAAAGGAAGGTATGAGTGGAGTTGGAGAAAGATATATATAGCATATATATATATGGGTTAGTAGCTTATAAGGTTAAGGTTAAGTATATATATATATATATATCACTCAATCTTTGCCCCCCCCTGAATGAAATCCTGCCTACGCCCATGGCTTCAATGATACCCATTTGGTTAAATATTAAAATCTAGTATTCTTCTTTTAAAGATTACAGATTTCTCTGAGATAAATTACATATGAGAAAACAAAATCAACTTAGGCCTGCAACTGGCTTTGAATGGTATCCATTTTGTTTAGTATGGAAATCTAGCATTTTTCTTTTAAAAATTATGTTTTTTTGAGATGAATACATAAAAGGAAATAAAATCAAGTTTGGCCTCCAACTGGATTGGAATGGTACTCATTTTTTTAAATATTAAAATCTAGCATTTTCCTTCATAAATAAAAAATAAACTTCAGAATACAACTGGATTGGAATGGTATCCATTTTGTTAAATATTAAAATCTAGCGTTTTTCTTTAAAACATTGCAAATTTCTCAGAGATAAATTACACATGAGAAAATAAAATCAATTTAGGCCTTCAACTGGCTTGGAATGGTACCCATTTTGTTAAATAATAAAATCTAGTATTCTTCTTTTAAAGATTGCATATTTATCTTTGATAAAATACATATGAAAAAATAAAATCGAATTAGGCCAACAACTAACTTGGAATGGTATCCATTTTGTTAAATATTAATATCTAGTATTTTTCTTTCAAAAATTACAAATATCTCTGAGATTAAATACATATGAGAAAATAAAATCGTTTGGCCTACAACTGGCTTGGAATGATGCCTATTTTATTAAATATTAGGATCTAGTATTCTCCTTTTAAAAATTGCAAATTTCTCAGAGATAAAATTCATATGAGAAAATAAAATCGATTTTAGGTCTACAACTAGGCTGGAATTGTACCCATTTTGTTAAATATTAAGGGCTAGATTTCTTTTAAAAATTACAAATTTCTCTGAGATAAATTACATATGAGGAAACAATCAACTTATGCCTACAACTGGCTTGGAATTGTACCCATTATGTTAAATATTAAGATCTAGTATTCTTCTTTTAAAAATTACAAATTTCTCATATATAAAATACATATGAGAAAATAAAATCAAGTTAGGCTTACAACCGGCTTGGAATGGAACCCATTTTGTTAAAATTTAAAATCTAGTATTCTTCTATTAAAAATTGCAAATTTCTCAGAAATAAAATTCATATGAGAAAAAAAAATCGATTTAAGCCTACAAATGGGCTGGAATGGCACACATTTTGTTAAATATTAAGATCTAGTATTCTTCTTTTAAAAATTACTAATTTCTCTGAGATAAAATACATATGAGAAAACAAAATCAACTTAAGCCTATAATTATCCTCAAATTTTACCCATTTTCTTAAATATTAAAATGTGGCATCTTTCTGCTAAAAATTGGAAATTTTTCAGAGATAAAATATATATGAGAAAATAAAATCGTTAGGCATACAACCGGCTTGGAATGGTACGCATTTTGTTAAATATTAAAATCTACTTTTCTTCTATTAAAAATTGCAAATTTCTCAGAAATAAAATTCGTATGAGAAAATAAAATCGATTTAGGCCAACAACTAGGCTGGAATGGTACCCATTTTGTTAAAAAAAAAATTTTTTGCATATTTCTCAGAGATAAAAAACATATGAGAAAATAAAATCAAATTATCCCTTCAACTGGCTCTAGTCTTCTTTTAAAGATTACAAAATTCTCCGAGATAAAATTCATATGAGAAAATAAAATCGATTTAGGCCTACAACTAGGCTGGAAATGGTATCCATTTTGTTAAATATTAAAATCTAGTATTCTTTTAAAGATTAGAAATTTATCTTTGTTAAAATTCATATGAGAAAATAAAATTGAAATAGGCCAACAACTGGCTTGGAATTTTACCCATTTTGTAAAATATTAAGATCTTGTATTTTTCTTTTGAATATTACAAATTTTCCGAGATAAAATACATATGGGAAATTAAAATCGTTAGGCCTACAACTGGCTTGGAATGGTATCCATTTTGTTAAATAATAAAATCTAGCATTTTCTAGTGTTCGAATAAGGCTGAAATTTGGTGAGAGGATTCAGTGTGTAATTTCTAGAAAGAGTTGGTATTGAAATCTGATGAGTTGGCTCCGGCACCGGTGCTGGAGCCGCTGCGGTGCCGAGTTAATAAACATTCGTATAACAAAAATATTGTTTGCATATATAGGTTATAGAGGTCGTAGATCTCGAATATGATGGTTATAAGTCCATATAGGGTGTCTAGAATCCCACAAAGGGGGATTCCGCCCCCAAACCTGAAATATTGACATAGAACGACGAAACTTGGTATACATCTTTCTTATGATGCAGCCTCGATACAGAAAAAAAAAAAAAAAAAAAAAAAATAAAAATTAAAAATAAAAAATAGAAAATTGATAATTTTTTAAAATTTGGTGGTCTTGAAAAGCACGTTAATAGGTAGTATATATATATATAGTATATATATATATAAAAATATATATATATATAAGGTGAAGTATATTATATATATATATATATATATATATATATATATATATATATATATATATGGCTTAACTGAATAATTCGTCTGACCCAATCGATATTTTAGATTTATCCGATATATGTTATCGATCGACCCTATTTTATTTTATTGAAACAACTAGACAGATAAATGGCAGCCATATTGGATATATAATATCCAGTAATGTTTTGAAACTTTTAGAAGTAGGAGGTGTTAGAGGAATGAATTTAAAATAGGAATATTTATAAATTATTTGAAGTTTAAAATAATAACTGCTGAGTATTTAAGTTTTTAAGTGTTTGCAGCATTATCAATCAAATATTACCAAAAATTGAAGGCAAAATGTCAATAGGTAATTTAATAGGTAAGAGCTCTGATTTACATTAATATATCCAAAATATCGTGCTTATATATATATATATATATATATATATATATATATATATATATATATATATATATATATATATATATATATATATATATATATATATATATATATTATAATATAGCTGATGTTTTAAAACATTTTTAATTTTGTAGGTCAAATATAAATTTAAATTTAGTAGGTAAGATCTCGATTTATTAATATATTCAAAATATCGTGCTTATTTATATATATTTTGGCATCTACTAAACCCTCTATCAGTAAAAGTTATAGGGTTAGTTTTACGCAGTAAAGTTTAGCTACTTTACGGCACAGTGAGTCAACGAGCCCTCTAAAATGGAGTATTAACCCTTTTTGGGCTCGAGCCGATGGGGACACTGGAGGAGGGGGACGGGGAGGGGCGGAAGAACCCCGCGACACCCAAATAGCAAAGGGTGGTTCCGGAGACCATCCCCTGAGGGGGGGGGATTAGTCCCCCATAGTCCACCTTAGAGGCCGAGAGACCCTGACCCTGACATCGGGGGCGGATTACCCGTGGGCATTCGCGCCGATATACCCCCAAAAACACAAATTCCAAAATGAGTACTCCTTTGGGACATTATTCGCAAATACCCATTCGTAAATTTGGCAACCAAAACCATTTGGGACATTTGATTTAATATATATATATAAGAGTTATTGTTATATATACATATATATATATATGGTTAAGTTATTGTTGTTGTTATATATTATTATTATATACTATATATGTTACATATATGTCGATATATCCAAGAATCGATATATCGATATTTTTATCGTGGATATATCGAAATAATCAAAGGCAAGACAAAAATGTTCGTTTTACCTATATATATATATATATATATATATATATATATATATATATATATATATATATATATATATATATATATATATATATATATATATATATATATATATATATATATATTGTGAAGTGGTTTTATATCTTTTATATTATTTTTTTAAAATTTGTATTTCTTTGAATTTAAAATTTATAATTTTCTGAAATGAAATATCAGTATGCTTCTTATGAGCATTGTAGCGAGTCAGGTGAAAGTTTTTTGTACGAATGTTGAAAAATGAAGAAAAAATGTCAAAACAAAAAGTTGGTATAAAAGTTAAAAATGAGTCTAAATGAAGAGAAAAAGAAAAATTGCCTGTTAGAGTAAAAAGTTCAAAAAATAAATAGGGAAAGCTTGAGGAATACTTTTGCATTGAATAAATTCAAATAATTGGATGAAAGAGATGTCAGGAAATTAAGTAAGAAATTAGAAATGTATGCAGAATCAATCAGAAAATATGAGAGATAGTACAATAGTTACAAAAAAAGATAAATAAAACTTGAAAACGAGAAATTAAATGTGAATAATAATAAAACCTAAGGAATGAAAGGATAAAAAAAAGAAGACTAAAACGGCTGAGAGTATAGATTTAGTATCTTGTAAGAATGACAAGGGTAATGGTAATAGATAAGTATAAATGGGAAATAAGATAAGTATAAATAGGAAATAAATCTAAGAAACAGAGAGAAATAAGTGGTGAAAAAAAGAAGTAAATGATTTAGGTGGAAAAAGAACGTCTTCCACCAAAAAGGATTAGGAGACATCATTCTTTTTTGTCCTCTAGTGAGGAATCACCG
>JABUQX010093246.1:10000-12500 GCA_015478945.1 Trachelipus rathkii | reverse complement strand
GTTTCTTTCTGAAGTGAATAACACAACTGCGTCAGTTATCAACAGCACCTTAGAGTTAAACATGACTTGACATCTTAAACAACAGTCATAGAAGTCCTCTCAAAATGTTGGTCAATTTCCTCTCACTTTAATTATATTATTCAACCATGACTCAAAAAGAATTAAAAAAGTTTAGACCAGAACGAATGTTCCATAACTTTTGGTAGAGCATAATTTTATCATTCGCTAAAATAGCGCTGTGAGAATGATGATAAAAGGATGTAAGAATTTATTGAATATTTCGGCTAGTACAGTCGCTCGAATGATAAAATAAACGTCTTAACATTCCATGACAATTCAATTCTAACCAACTGTATCACTGTACTCCAACTCTTTGAAGATATCACAAATATAATAATAAAAAAAAAATCGATAGCGAAAGTCATTTCTTTCATAATCACTTTGAAGAGAGCATTGGTATTTTCAGACAATAGCACTCAAATAATAAAGATGATAAGAGAAAGATACTGAAAGAATTTAAAGAAAAATTTAATATCACCAAAAGCATAGACTTGTATTCATTAAATAGTTTTCGTTTTTGAATATTGAATAAAAAACAAATATTTTCACTTCTTAATCTCTCAAAGAGAGGGCTAAAGTCAGGATCTTCCGGAAATGTGAATAATTGTATATCTGGTTTCAAATCATCTACAAGCACTATAATTACCAACGTCATGAAAGCATTTCTACATTCAAATAGCGATTATGAAGTTGATCAGCTGTCTAAGCAGGCATCAAAAATTGTTGACAAGTGAAGCGCATTTCCCCTGACGAAGACAATCTTGGATGGTGAAGGATACATGAGAATCCTGAGAATGGGGGAATCCTGAGCTTTCACAGTTATCGAAAGGACTTACCTTGCTGGTCGATTATGAAACGTTGCCGTAAACGTATCTTTAATGGTGAAGGTGTGATTTATGACGTAGCAGATAAAGTGTTAATAAAGGGAGTGGTCCCTGTTCCACATTTTAGAAACGTAGTAAATTGAATGTATTTTATTCATTCAATTATTTTGGCTAAATCTTTACAACAGAATCAAATATTCCAGTTATATAAAAAACGTAATACAATGATGACAATCTGTAATATTCGCATTCTCGTTTATATTCGCGAATATTAAGAAAAATTATTCGCATTCATCATATTCGTAAATATTAAAAAAAAAAACATATCTACATTCACATTTGCATTCGTAAACATTTAAAACGATGTACCCATTCACATTCGAATTCTCGAAAATTGAAAATCAGATATTCGGACTATACATTCATCAGAAGGTGTCCACTCATATCGATATAACATCATTATTGGAACTATGAATAAACGTAGACACTTGCAAAATTCTCACAAACCTAACATTTCTCAGCAAAAACTTAACCTATGGTCACGTTTCGAAACATCATCATCAGTTTAACACAGTAATATCTTACGGAACTTATCATTTCTCTAACAAAACCAGTTTTAATTTCACACTTGTCATAGTAATATTTAACAAAACGTAAGAATTAAACATAGCCTAAAAATTCTAACACGTTACAAGGGAGGCGTCATACTTTTTCAAGCATATCTCTAACATATTAACGTTATCTTACATTGACAAGTTAAACATTTGCAAAATGTAATCATAACCTTGTCGATTATTATCATAAGGGGACCAACGATTATATGCTTAACGTAACAAGTTTTTTTTACATTATCATGTAATATTTAAAAAAAATTATCATTACAACTTACCTAAATATCATAATCCCCAAAAATTGCAACATAACAAAGTTTTATCCAAAACATACATAAAATACAAAGGTTTATCCAAACATTAACATCAAAAATAAGGTTCTTATTACTAAAATATCCATAGAAAGTGTAATAGTTTACCGACCATTTAAAGCAGTTAAATCAGTAAATCAGTAATTCAGTAATCAAACACCCTCCCTTTCCCGCCCTCCCTACCCATCCCGTAAATGACCTTTTGATCTATTGATATAATGATTTCATGGTCAACATTTCGAGTATCAATTTCGGATTATAACATATACAAAAATATTCTTTATTATACTAACCAACGCAATATATGCTAAGTACATTTGTTTTCCACATTTAATAAAGCTAACATAGCATTATTAGAACTAAGAATTAATGTACAATGACAAAACCTAACACACCTTACCGCCCGAATAAACTACTACATTTACAAAGTTTCATACCTTAACAACAATAAACTAACCTAGACACAGCGTACAAACGGTAACCTATTCACACTTTTTCAGCATATCTCTAACAAATCAATGTTAATTTCACATAAACACTATTGATTACCTCGCATTTCGAGTACTCATTTCGGCAATAAATAACATAGACACCACAAAATGATTTTTAATTAATACTAACCTGCGAAATATATGCTCAACATAAACAACTGTTTTCACCATAATAAAAGCTAACATAGCATTTATATGAACTA
>JABUQX010093246.1:0-5000 GCA_015478945.1 Trachelipus rathkii | reverse complement strand
GAATTAAGGAACCTACACACATCCCAGATGGAACAAACCAATTCTTGAACACGCTTGACTATGCTTCACCACTACTCCTTCTCGATATAAATACACCATTTTCTTTCCTACCGGTAAGTTTGACCACAATCTCGGAGCTCTTAATTATAATACTTTCTCTCCAGCAGCTCCACCATGCCTACCTTCAAACCCAATATGAAAATTACGAAGACATTTAACTACTAGGCAAGTTTTTGACAAGCCCTAGGGTGCTTTGTGGATTTGCATGAGCATGTTTGGTGATTGGTTCTATTAACTTGATTGGGACAGTCTCGATAGTTCCATGTGGTTTCTTACCTTCTCTTTATTTTTAATGTTCAAAATGCCCTAAATGTACTTTCTGTCACTTTAATAGGGCTAATTGAGGGCATTTCGTCGCTTCTTTGCTAACTATTCTAGAAATAAATCCTGTTTTGACTCTGAGGACTCTTCGGTCACTGCTGAAAAGGTAGGGGTCGTGATCACCAATTTGATGAGCAGATTTATTCCATCTTCAACTAAATCTTTTTCTCCCCAAAATCTATGATTTGATCGAGTCTATTCTCGTGCCATTCAGGAAAGAGACCGCGTATCGGGCATGGGAAAACACATGTTCTCAGTAGTTAGGTAGCCACCGCGTCGAAGTCGTTTTTTTCTATGAAGGAGTTAACGTATCGTTGTGAAACTTGGTATATATTCTATTGGTGGGTCAAACTGATTACCGCCGAGTTTTCAAGTCGCTAGGATGATTCTAGTGGGTAGCTGCCCCCGAGAGCGGATGTAAAATGTGTTGTTTACGTCCCTTTTGCAGCTTCGAATTCCGAGCTCGGTTAGGCTTAACGTGAAAGTAAAGATTATTATTATTATTATTATTATTATTATTATTATTATTATTATTATTATTATTATTATTATTATTATTATTATTATTATTATTATTATTATTATTATTATTATTATTATTATTATTATTATTATTATTATTATTATTATTATTATTATTATTATTATTATTATTATTATTATTATTATTATTATTTAAGGATCGAAGAATCGATTCCCGAAGGGTATCGATTCTGAGTTGAAAACGATTCCTGTAAGGAATCGTTTTTTACACACTCCTACATCGAGTCCGACTCCGACTCCGACTCCGACTCCGACTCCGACTCCAGCTCCGACTCCGACTCCGACTCCGACTCCGACTCCGACTCGACTCCGACTCCGACTCTGACTCCGACCCGACTCCGGTTCCGACTCCTACATCGACTCCGACTCCGACTCCGACTCCGACTCCGACTCCGCCTGCTACTCTGTCTCCTACATCGACCGCCACCAACTACGATACCGTGTCGCTCCGACTCCGACGCTGCATCCGACTCCGATTCCGAATCCAACGCCGGCTCCGGTTCCGCCTTCGGTTCAGGAACTCTGTAGGGACCATCTCCTGACGGTGTTGTTATTATTATTATTATTATTATTATTATTATTATTATTATTATTATTATTATTATTATTATTATTATTATTATTATTATTATTATTATTATTATTATTATTATTATTATTATTATTATTGTTAACACGTGCCCCAAAACACTTGGGATATGACGCTAAGAGATTGAACTTGGCTATACAGCCTTCTTAGATGTATCTTAGGGGTAACCGTGGTAAAATGACCGAGGACACTTCAGTGGAGGTTGTCGGCCCCCAAGCCTGAAATATTGAAAAGACGACGAACTTGGTTATTTTACAAAAAAAGCTTTTAGGAGTAATCTTAGGTGTAACGAGGTAAAATGACACGAGGGGATCCATGGGGTGCTGACCCCCAAACACTGAAATATTGACGTAGAGTGATGAAACTCGGTATACAACCTTCTGAGGATGTATCTTAGATGGAGTCAGGGGTAAAAATGACCATGGGCGCCCCAGAGGGGGTGACTGGCCCCCAACCGAAATATTGACGTAGAACGATGAAACCTGATATACAGCCTTCTTATAAGGTACACCCGTTGTAGAAGAGGTAAAATGACACTACGCCCCCATGGTGTAAGGGCTGTGCATCAAAACTTTGCATATTGACATAGAACGAGACAATTTGATTATACGTTCTTCTAATATAAAGGTATCTCGCTGTAGACGTAGGTGAAATGACCGAGGGCACCCCATGGGGGGATGCTGGCCAACAAAACTTTGGAAATTGACATAGAACGATGAAACTCGGTATATACCCTTCATATAAGTTACCCTCGTTGTAGACGATGTTACATGAACATGGAGACCCCAAAGGGGGGTACTGGCCCCCCAAACCTTGAATACTGTCGTAGAAGGTTGAAACTTGGTATACAGCCTTCTATATAATGTTAACATTGAACAAGAGTAAAATTAACACTAAGCCCACATTAGTTATGTTTAGGGCTTGCCCAAACTTTTGAATATTTGACTGTAGAACGATAAAATTTAATATACACCTTTCTTATAATGTAACAACAACTATACAGAAGAGGTAAAATGACTCTAAGCCCCCTAGGTCATGGGGCTGTGCCACAAAACTTTGAATATTAACATAGAACGATGAAACTTGGTAGACATCCTTCTTATAATGTAATAACTATACAGAAAGAGGTAAATGATACACGCCCTCTAGGTTGAGGTGGGGCTGTGCCCCAAAACTTTGAATATTGTCATAGAACGATGAAACTCGGTATACGTTCTTCTTATAATGTAACAACTATACAGAAGAGGTAAAATGACACTACGCCCCCTAGGTGATGGGGCTGTGCCCCAAAACTTTGAATATTGACATAGAACGATGAAACTCGGTATACAGGCCTTTCTTATATGTAACAACTACTACAAGAACGATGTTAAAATGACACGACGCACCTTCTAGGTGATGGGGCTGTGCCCCTAAAACTATTGAATATTGACACTAGAACGATGAACTTGGCTATTACAAGCCTTCTATAATGTAACATCGACTAGCAGAAGAGGTTAAAAATAACACCACGCCCCCCTATGGTGATTGGGCTGTGCCCCAAAACTTTGAATATTGACATAGAACGATGAAACTTGGTATGCAACCTTCTTATAATGTATCCTTTTATGATGTATCCTCGATAAAGAAATTTTTTTTTTTTTTAATTAAATTTTTTTTATTTTTCAAATCCTACCCACACTATATGATATTCCTATTTTTGTTTATAACTGTAAAAGGAATAATTGGAGTTTTTACATACACAAAGCTGTAAATCAGTAAATCAAACCACCATCCCCACCCTCCAGAACCACACCACCCTCCGCACCCTGTCTATGATCTATCGAATACTAACGATATCAGGTTTATACATCACTAATGAAACTCATAGCACACACAACTTTTAATTTATTTTCTGTTTTATTTATTGCAAAAGCGTCCCTCTACTAAATTTTACGCTTTTCATATTTGTTAACGTAAAAAATTTGTGATTTTACATACCTAAACGGCAAATCAGTGAATCGTAAATCAAGCCAACCCATTCCTTCCCCCTCCCGTCCCAACCCTATTATTGAGGTATTGAGTCTAATTGATCTATTGATTCAAGTCATATTTCGAGTATCATTTTGGATAAACATAGCATAAAAATAAGTTCTTTTTATTGTAACTCTCGAATATATGTTGACGTGAAAAAGTTTTCACATCAATAAAGCTAACATAACATAACCTGATGTAAGAATATAATGTATAACATCAAACCTAACATACCTTAAACACAAATAAACAGTCAACATTACAAAGTACCATACTTAACAACAGGAAAGTAACTAACTTGCATACAGAACGTACCCTTTCACTACTTTTTATCAAACATATCTCTAACATATCACTGTTATTTTAAATTAATAATAAAATTAACAAAAAATTTATCATAAACCTAACCTAATTTTTCATACTGACCAACGAATATATGCTAACGTAACAAGTTTTCACATCAATAAAGCTAACATTATAACCTGAACTAAGAATATAATTTGTACACCCACAAACCCTAACGCACCTAAACACGAATTAAACAGTTAGACATTAACAAAGTTCATACTTAACAACAGTAAAGTAAATAACACTTGCATAGCAGAGCGTACCCTATTCAAACATTACTTTCAAACACTATTCTAATATTCACTGTTATTTTCGATTAACATAAGAGTAACACTTTAACAATCAATTTACATAACCTAAACTGATTATCATACTGGCAACGAAGGCATATGCTGAACGTAACAAAGTTTCACATCAAAAAAAGCTAACGATATCATAGCTGAACTAGAATATAACGCACAATGACAAACCTAACATACTTACGCTCGAATAAACTGCTAAACAATAACAATTCCATACTTAACAACAGTAAAGTAACTAACGATGCATACAGAACGAACAGGTACAAAGCTGATGTGTAGATATCATTTAACAAATCAGTATCGTGCTGTGTTGTTTTATTTTATTTTATTTAATTTTATTTTTTATTTTTTATTTATTTATTTTTTATCCTTGTGAAAAAAAAATTATTTTTAATTTTATTTCTCAAAAACTTTTTATTTTTAAAAAAAACTTTTAATTTTTATTCAATTTCTTTAAAAACTTTTTGTATTTTTAAAAAACTTCATTTATTTTTAATTTCATTTCTTTAAAACTTTTTTGGTTTTAAAAAATTATGATTTTAATTTTATTTCTTTAAAACTTTTTCTTTTTACTAAAATTTTATTGCTTTTCATGGTTTATAACGTAAAAATTTACATTTTTACATACACTAAAACAGTAAAACAGTAAATCAGTAAATCGGTAAAGTTAAACTATGAACATAACATACTTAACACACAACAGCCGCCCCGCGAATAAACAGCCAGTCAACTGAACATTCTTAAAAACAATAAAAGTTCACCAATGGGGGGGAAGAAACAGTTTTCATTTTTCTTGCTTCTGCAGATTTTGAATTATCAACCAT
>JABUQX010093245.1:32500-37230 GCA_015478945.1 Trachelipus rathkii | reverse complement strand
TAGATATATATATTCAAGTCAATCGTAAATATTGTTACAGCGTCCGTTTATATATATATATTATTATATATATATTATTATTATTATATATACATATATTATTATTATTATATTATTATATATATATATATTATTATTATTATATATATATTATAAAATATATATATATATATATATATATATTATTATTATTATATAGAAATATATATTATATTATTATATATATATATATATATATACATATATATATATATATTAAACATATATATATATATATATTATTATATTATTATTATTATATATATATTATATATATATATATATATTTATATATATATTATTATTATTATTATTATTATTATTATTATAAAGAGTTATAAAGCATATTATTATTATTATTACATATATGTATATTCCGACATATCTGTCATTGTCCGCCACTAATTTGATTTCCATTATATATATATATATTATATATTATAAATATATATATATATATATATATATATATATATATATATATAGTTAGATATCTCTTTATATATATATATATATATATATATATATATATATATATATATATATATATATATATATATATATATATATATATATATATGTTGTATATAGCAAAAAAATGCTTTTATAGGGGATCGTGCTTATTTATTTTGGAGTAATTGCTTAAAAACACTTTTTTTTGTTTCTTTGTTTTATTTTTTGTTTTTTCTTCTTTTTTATTTTTTTTTTTTGCGTTTCTATACTTTTTTATTATTTTCTACTCATTTTATTTTAATTTTTATAGCAGATTTTATTGATTGGGCCAGATCTCTCTTTTATGTATGATCCATCATAATCCGAAAAAAAAAAAAAATTATTTCAAAATGATAACTACTAAAACGATTTAAAATTTCATTGCAGCTTTGGAAAAATGATTTGGAGAGCTCTTTCTTGAGGTGTTTTATCCATTATATTCAGATCAGAAATTCAAAATTGAAACACGATAAAATTGTAGGTATTCTCAGCGCCTTTTTTTTTGGCAAAAAGAGAAAAGAAAAAAAAAAAAAAAAAAAAAAAAAAAAAAGATCGTCTCTCTCTCTCTCTCTCTCTCTCTCTCTCTCTCTCTCTCTCTCTCTCTCTCTCTCTCTCTCTCTCTCTCTCTCTCTCTCTCTCTCTCTCTCTCTCTCTCTCTCTCTCTCTCTCTCTCTCTCTCTCTCTCTCTCTCTCTCTCTCTCTCTCTGCCCGCTTCTCGGTTTCTCGCTTTCTTCTGCTAACATTCTTTATACATATTATATATATATTATACATATTATTATTATTGTTATATATTATTATTATTATATTGCTATTATTATTATTGTTATTACATATTACATACATATATATATATATACAAGATATATATAGGGATATATATATATATATTATATAGATATACATACATAATACATATTATTACAAGAATACTTTAAAATTCTTTACATATATATATATATATATATATATATATATATATATATATATATATATATATATATGTGTGTGTGTGTGTGTGTGTTAAAATAACTCGATCGTGAGAATTTATTAACCTCTATCACGCAGATGGTCTCGTGGGATTAGGCAATTTCCATCAACGGAATAAGAAAAACGCATTTTTATTATTGATATTTCTTGTAAAAATTGGCAGCATTTTTATGGCTGAGATTAAGAAAGAAGAATTGAGCTCTTCTTAATACTTAAAATAATCTTTCCTTATGACTTACGAATCTGATATTATATAAAAGTATAAAGATTTCGATATATATTTTTTTTAATTTTTAACTATTTTTGCAACTTTTTTTTTTTTTTTTTTTGTTAAAAAAAAATTTTGTTAAGCGATATTACGTCATCAGTACCTCATTTTCTGAACTACACCCACGCTTACACACACACCCACACACAGTTGCTCCAAGGCCGTCTTACAAGAAGCGGCTCTTTGAAGTCGAGTCGAACTCCTTCCAGAGTGAAAGAAGAAATGAAGAGTGGAAATAATTAGTTTAAGAGTGGATACGTGTGGATATATGATGAAGTTACAGATAGAAAGTCATTGATGAAAAGTATAAAAAAGTTGGGATAGGACAGAACCATAAGGAACAAAAATATTGACAGAATAAAAGATGAATTAGACCGTCTTTAACTGTTGCTTTTGAGCGACCGGAATGAAAATCAGAGAGGACATTACAGAGCTCTAGAGAATGAAGAAGATACCGAGAGAAATTTGGAAAGCAAATCTTTGAACCAGATTCTATCAAAGGTCTTTTGATAGATTTACCGAACTTCAATATAAAGAAATGACAAAAAATCAGAGAGAAACGAATTAAAAAAAGGCTCCTTGCGATTGTCACACTGGCTATTAGACAAAAGATTACAAGACTTAAAATGTTTTAAAATCTTCCTCTTAATGAAATATTCGATAACATTGAAAAGAACAGAGGTTAAAGCAATAAGAGAATGGATAGAGGATTGCTGAGAAGGGTGTCCCTTTTTAGGCACCAGCAAGGGAATGTTCACGTAGAAGGACAGAGACGAAACAATATTCCAAGGCAGGGTAAGGCATCGAATCACAAGTATTAAGAATGAAAGAAGGGATATCATCAGGGCCATAAGCCTTCTTAGTGTTAAGTCCAGCGAGAATAGAAATAAGGTCTTTTAAAAAAGTTACAAACCTTACAAAGTTACAAAGTTACAAATTCATAAACGAGTTGGAGAAGTAGAAAAGGAGGAATAGCTCCGGATTCGTTTAGAGTTTTATGAGAAGAGTTCAGCTTAAACAGAAAGTAAAAGGACAGATATTGGAAGATGGAAAATGTAAGAAATAAATGAAAATTGACCATTTTTGGAAAATGCGATAAAGAACGTGGAGAAGAAGAAGAAGAAGAAGAAGAAGAAGAAGAAGAAGAAGAAGAAGAAGAAGAAGAAGAAGAAGAAGAAGAAGAAGAAGAAGAAGAAGAAGAAGAAGAAGAAGAAGAAGAAAAAGAAGAAAAAGAAGATCATTACATTTTCTACGGAGAAAAGGGTTTTCAGAGTCACGGGGAATAATAGATTTTGCACAATTCTTTAATGAAATATAAACTACATGAGTTTCTGAGGATTAAAGACGAGGATTGAAGGCAGTGAGAATGTACACCTCTTTGACAGAGAAAATCACCTCCGTTATGCACTCTGCACACTTCGATGGAGCCCCTCTCACTAAATCAGTATTCATCCCAATGGAAATCAAAGTAGTACGATAATACTAAATCAAATTCGATCAGTTAGATGCACCGAAGTGTCATTAACTTCTCAAAGCTGATAGAGGAAGGCTTTTCCGTGTAGGACTTGAAGAGTTAGAACAGGATCAAGAGAAAAGGTGATCGTAGGAACCCAGAGAGGTTGAACGAATTTAATAAATTAAGGAGAGGGATTAGTGAAGAATATATATATATATATATATATATATATATATATAGATGATATATATAATATATATATATATATAGTATATATATATATATATATATATATATATAGTATATATATATATATATATATATATATATTTAAGATGATCTGAAATACGTGTAAAGTTCTACACCAACTAACTGCTCGAGGTTATAGCTGATCGAGAATGCTAGGCAATTTCACTAGATGTATCTCGAGAAATAGAAGAAAGTCATATTTATATAAAGGTATCCACATAAGGGGATGATGAGAGATTTTACCCTATTTTGAAGTTTTAGTAGTCAAATAATTTAGTTTAGTCAGTTAAGTAAGGAGTCAGACTTATAATAAAAACGCTGAATTTAGTTTTAAATTGGCAAGAGTGCTTGAGTCATGAGGTAAAAATTTCAGGAGACTCCAAATTATTGAACAAACAACGTTATTGTGCGCATAACTATAACAGGTAACGGGCAGAGGTCTAAAAGGAGGAGGGGTGATGCTCAACATAGAAACTAGAAAACAGACAGCTAATTTTTCAGAAATTAATGAAGAAAAAAAAACATTTACCAGAACAAGTTGGGAACTTTGCGACGGCACCAGTTCCACCATCGAAGGGATAGTGGGGAATTGTTGGATTGTAGGATGAGGGGAAATTCATGGTGGCCACCCTTGTTTGCTTCTCCGAAGCCACGTCTATTTGTGCCATTTTAAGTAATAAAAGATAGTATATTAAGTAAGTGTATGGTGGGTGTGAAAAAGGAGTGTCTACTGGTCAAACCAAGACTCTCCTGTGTTGGAAGGAAGTGAGAATGAAGAGCACCCCATTCCATCAGGATGTTCCTTAACACCCCAAATTTCCTGCGTTCACCTCATATATATATATATAGATATATATAGTATATATATATATATATGCTTTTGTCCATTATAATTATTGTATATATAGATATATATATATATATATATATATATAACGTCATAATTATTTATTACTTATATTAGGATTATACACTTATGGTTTTATCTGATGTTTATATTATGAATTTTACAATTTATTGAATGAATTTAATTGAAAAGTTTTCGCTCGAATAATTATTTGAACGAAAATTTCTCAATTAAATTCGTTCGCAAAATTTTCGTGACGAGAATAAAGTTATGCAAAATTTAGTAAATATAAATTTGTAAGATAAACCATGAGTGCTTAATCTCACTACTACTACTACTACTACTACTACTACTACTACTACTAATAATAATAATAATAATAATAATAA
>JABUQX010093245.1:0-20000 GCA_015478945.1 Trachelipus rathkii | reverse complement strand
TTGGAGCTACTTTAGAAGGGAGATAGGAAAGTTGGGGAGATGTTTTTGAGAGAAGATGGGTGAAGGCATAAGAAAGAAGGAAAGAAAACAGTTTAAAAACTAGAAATACCCTGAAAAAAGTTATAAAGTCTACAAATTTCATTTTTGCAACATGTAAAACTTCTCATACTGCCACATGCTTCTTTATTTAAACTTTTTTTATATAAGGTTATCATGGTGTTGAAGTAATGTTTATAGGACGATTGTTATAAGGATAAGAACGGCTTCCTTTTTTTCGGAATCAGCTGAACATATGCGCGCTTCCAGCACTGAGGAAAAGTATTAGTATTAAGAAATTAAGAGTAGAATTAAACAGAGGACAGGCGCCAGCTCAGAGGCACACTCCCTCAAAACACGGGGAGGAATGGTCGTAGGGTCATTAGTCTTCCTGAACTTTACAGAGCTCAGGATACCATGCACCCGATCATGAGTGATGACAAGTAGAGACATGGAACACCCGAGAGGATCGTCCAGGGTGGGATTAGATGAAAAAAGGGTGTCAAAGAGATTAGCCATTTCAAAAGGAGTGTTAGCAACAGAACCGTCAGAACGAGTTAGCGGAGGAAAGGCAGATTTACAGATGTTATAAGAGCTGTTTTTGGCAAGAGGCCAGAAATTGTTATCAGCAGGAGACCAAGAAGGTCAGCGCAGTTCCTTTTAGTGAAAGGACGCTTAGCTTCTCGAATAATATCCTAAAAACGATTCCAGGAGGAATGAAAATTAGTTGCAATGATAAAAGAACGAGAGTTTTTCTACGCCACGCCCAATACGCATTGTCAAGCTCCTGAATGACACTAGAACAAATGCCATCCAACCATGGGTTGTGGGGAGAAAATAATTTAGCTGAAGATGGAGTGAACCTGCTCATACCTTCGTCATGCAGATACCGAGACGTCTTTCGAAACAAAACAGGATTCATTCTAACGATAGTTGGCGAGGGAGCTACGCAATATCTCTCAATTAGCCCGATTAAATTGTCAGAAAGTTTGTTTAGGGCAGGGTGGAACTGCTGGAGCTAAAGAGTTATACTTAAGAACTCCAAGGTTGTGGTCAGAATTATCGACAGATGGGAAAATTGCGCATTTGTAACGAGATAGGGAAGTAATGAAGCGTAAGTCCAGAGTGTTCTAATTGGTTTTGCACGATTCATGAGTGTGTCTAGTTCTTTATACACATTACCACACACACACACACACACACACACACACACACACACACACACACACACACACACACACACATCAACATATATATATATATATATATATATATATATATATATATATATATATATATATATATATATATATATATATATATATATATATATATATATATATATATATATATAATGAAAAAGAATAATATTGGTTCCCTTATATAAATATAAAAGGCATAAAAAAAAGCATTTTCACATATGAATGAATTTGTAAATACAAAGTGAAGAAACTGAAAATAAAGAAAGAAAATCATGCGTAATAAACAAATTTAAAGAAGAAGAAGAAGAAGAAGAAGAAGAAGAAGAAGAAGAAGAAGAAGAAGAAGAAGAAGAAGAAGAGTGAGGTAAACTCCAATGATCTTCTTCCTAAAAGAAAACTCGAGTAGAAAATGTAGATGTCATCATTATGACAGACAGGTCAATTAGTAACTTTGCCATTTAGTCTTAAATTACTTTGGGCAACATATTAATTTTTTGAGGCTTTCAAATTTGCTTGTCATGACTTAAACGAATTGCTGTCTCTTACAAGAATTAATTCAAAAGAAGTATTCTTTTTCACAAAAACACTTTTTCTTTATATATATATATATATATATATATATATATATATATATATATATATATATATATATATATATATATATATAGAATATATATATATATATATTTATATATATATATATATATATATATATATATATATATATATATATATATATATTTGTGTGGGTGTGTGTATGTGTATGTCTGTGTGCGTGTATGATGTGTTTGATCAAGGAAGGTGGTAAACGTTGACCTCATATTTCATTAGTTTTACATTCTTCCTCCATCTCATTTCACTAACATTTAAGATTTATTTCCTCAAGTGTTTAAAGATAGGCTCCTCCCTGTATCTCGAGGTCCACCCTGTAATTTGATAGTTTACCTTGCACGGCACCTTTTTACAAATGTTTGAAATTTAATTGCACTTAACTAAATTATTTATATTACGGTAATTGATATCTAAATTTAAGTATCTTGACCCTTTTAAATGCTGATAGTATCCTATCCTATTATTTAGATTATTTGATATGTCAGAAATCGTTTCATAAACTTTTAAATAGCGGTTTGTTAAGTATAGGTTTAAGTGATTTATATATATATATATCATATTATATAATATCATTTAGAGAACACCAATAAACAATTTATAGAGATCGTCTTTTCCTGTTGGCTTTTGTGAATTGGTGAGACTACGTAATGAAATTTTCGACCCTATTGACTTTGTATCAATATGCTACTAGAACAACTTACCTGCTATTAAAGGAACTCCAAATATTTAGATTTACTACATAATTTCAAATGTCGAAACTTAGGAAAAAACTCGACTTTAAAAGTTCTAAATATTATCTGAAAATATTAGAAAAAGCGTACTGTTAGAGTTTAAATTTACTAATTAAAACATCGGTGTTTTCACAACTCATATAATTCGGAGACATATTTGGTAATTAAAAACAAATATTCTTGAAAATTCATTAAAAAACGTCAATTTAAGACACCTAAAAACTATTAATAAAATCACTTCTGCGTTTTCGAAAATTGCACTTTCAATGAATCACTATTATTTTTCAAAGTCTGAAAATACCGTTTTAAAAACTCAATTTTAAGATTTGCAAATATATCTCTGGTTCAATATATGGAAAAATCGACTTTTATGTAGTTCCTAAAATTTGTAATGTGAAATTTAAGGAAAAGCGTAATTAAGAATAAGTTCTAAAATTTTTTATAAAAACCCGGTTTTCAAAACTAATGAAATATTTCGTATATAAGATCTGATTTTTTCTTGTTTAGCAAAATATTGAAATTTCATTAAAAAACGTGTTCTTCTCTTGCATAGACACTCATATACCTAACTATTAAGAGCTCCATCCTTTTTTTGCTTTTTTAAGATATCAGGCATTGTTTCAACTAGCAGATCTACCCTTCTTATTCTCTTTCATTATGATAGATCACTTAATAATTCTCAGAAACTTGTTAAAACTTACGAAAATTACTAAATGCTCAACAGGAATCTGATCATGTTTTAAGCATTTCAATTTAGACAGTTTAGATTTTAAGAGAGCAACCATCAACTTAATACGTGTAGCTATTTGATGGTAGTTCGCATAAGAATTATGGTAAATGTTGGATATTATTCGTCTCTCAAAAGCAACGTAATGTTTATCAACGCTAAATTATTATCATGTTGATAACCAGCGTTTCATTATCTAAAGAAATATGTACTATCTAGGGTGGAGGCCAAATTACTAATGAGACAGAATATTGAAATTATCATATATCTCATACGGCTCTTTTGCCACCTAAAACTATTAGTAAATTCACTTTTCAGGTTTTTGAAATTTGCATTGCAATCAAACACATTATTTTTCAAATTGCTGAAAATACCGGATCTAAAATATAGCTCTTTAATAAAGGCCTCTTAGATTAGGAATAATTATCAGATACTAGTGTTGAGAAGACTTTACGGATACATATCTCTAATTGTCAGCCGTGTTCATAATAAGCCTGTCTTATGCTTACAAATGTAGTGAATGTAAATCTTGTGTGTATATATATGTTAGGCTGTATATATTCACATTTGCCGCTGTTTTTCCTATAGAAAAGTGTCAAATCTTCAACATTTATGTTTTTTAATAGGTTATTATTGAGGAAATATTTTGTTATTTTACCATTATGCACAAAATTAGTAGGACTTTAAGGTGCCTGATCATTACAAAAACGGTTTCATTTATAGTAGACATTTGTCGTAAAATACATACAATTTCATTATACAATCTCATCTTCTTTTTGATCTTGTTGATAAAGGATCTACTGTATCTTCTAATGGAATACGTTTGTTTCTAATAAAATGGCACGAAATACACATTGAATGTATAGTACCTCGTGTCAAAAACTCACTAATTAACCAATAACCAGCAATAATTCTTCATCATACTGTATTAAGATTAGAGAAATGATATAGACTCTGTATCATTCATTTACACTTCGAAAATCTGTTCTGAAATTTTTGTGATTTTAAATCGTAAGACAGTCCTTTATTTATATATGGAATATATAAAAGACGTTAATTCTAGTCTTAAAAAAGTCTTTTGATTAGTTAGGAGGAATCGTTTTCCCATTACTTATGATGATAGATTATTGATTGATAGATAAGATAACAAAGCTAGAACTATATTGATTTAAATCGTTTATGAAAAAATTTATGACGACTCTTATTCTATACTATCTTTGAATATCATTCATTAGCTTAATCATATATCTACACTTGGCGCTCCTTTCTGTGATAATTCCATTGATTTTACAAAGAGTTGTGTAGTTTTTTCAAATGCATTAAACTGAGAATAGATACGCTTATAGATACACTGATGTTATAGAATGCATTTTACTAATATAAGTTGTTAAAGTGTGTTCAGGACGGGATAGTATTAAGGTGCTCTATAATTTGAAGGTTACTTTTAAGGGTCTATGAGATCGCATATGGAATGCGTAGATTTCATTACAGAAGAAAGCGTATTTTTTTAAGCAAGTTTAAATATTTACAACACTAGTTCTTCCTCTACAACTTCTGCATCGTTGTCTAAACATGATGTAAGAATTTTAAGGTCGGGAGGAGTGAAATAAAACATTTTTATTATATTTTTTTACTATCTTATAGAAAAGGTGTAAATATTTTAAAAGTGTCTATTTACATACTATTTTTTTATTAATAATGAAAAACTGTATCATCAAATAATTAGATGAATTTCATTTAACAAAAAGCGTCAAATTTTAAATGGAATCATACAAAATACGATCAATAAATTCTCTTTATGCTCTTTAAATTTTTCATTACCATACAAAACAGATATATATTAATCAGTCTCTAGTTGAATATGTTGCTTGTATATATGTTGACCCTCCTATATATAACATTGGAAAGACCACTACACTCTATCTAGCTTTTGTTTATCTCATACACCTTAAAGCCTATTCTTCATGACGTTAGACGATATTCAGGCTAATGAAATCGTTACTTTTCAGTTACTAGTTATTTTGTAAGTGCGGTAAAACTTATTATGAAAGAAGGAGCGCGCGACCCCTCATAATTGTAGATGCTACCGAGAGAATCTTTGTTCTCTCGTATTAGAACAGGATTAATGTGTCGCATAAAGATTCTTTTAACAGTGAGAAAGTGAAGTATTTTTCGCTCGATCTCTCTTATATATCAGAATCAAATTTCTGTAAAACATAATATTATGAAAAATAGTGTTCTGACGGAATTAAGTATATAAAACGCTTCTTCATATGACATAGTCTTTGAAAAAAGTACTTATTAAATATAAAAATATTCACTTTTTCTTGGAACATTTGCAATTATGCCTCTAACTGAACAGCAATAAAAATATTATTTTCTAATGTCAAATCAATCAACATTGATGTTACACAAAATAAAGGAAGAAATATTTTTAAACCAAATAGAAATAATCTATAATAAGTGTTGTAATTTTATGAAATAATCGTACTTTTAATGATTATCTAATATTTTTAAGTATGTTTATTACAGTATAAAAAATTGAGATGAAAAAGCCGATGTCAATATTTTCTATGAAGTGTTAACTAATTTGTTTGTATAAATAGGAATAGTGTTTATCACAATTATATATGACACATATACTAATTATATGTTTTTATATGCAAAATTATATTGTTAATCTAATATAATTGAAAATTTATCGATTTATAATAAAAATTCTATCTCTCTAATATTATTACTATAACCAGGACTACTTAATTAAAAAATATTATTTAACTAATTTCATTTTCCGCAAAAAAATTATCGCATTTTCTCAATATATGACGCAGAAACCGAATTATTATAAATTCTCGGAAATTTCTAGTGACGTACACGATAAACACCAAGAATACTATATTTACGATTAACAATAATTTCAAATGGTTGAATTAGGAAAATCTACTTTTTTCTTTAGGCAGTTCGATAATTTTTTGAGCTGTTGTAGGAGCTGAGAAATTTATAATGATATTCTCTTTTATTTTAGAGATTATAAAAATTCATTTTTTTATAATTAACATAAGGTTTACTATCTAAAGATATAAACATTTCCTAATACAAAAACAAATTTGAAATTTCTACATACAAACGTCTAAATTTATATAAGACACACTAAATGAAATTCATCTAAATTCCTTTCCGTGCCTTTTGATTAACATTCGCATTTAAAAGAAAAACACTAATTATATTTTTTCAAATGCTGAATATATATATATAAATACACGTTTAAAAAAATTAATATTTTTAAGATTTTATATAACTCAATAATTTCTCAAATAGTTGATAAATATTAGGTAAAAAATCGTATACATTATGAGTTCTACTTTAATTTATATATAAATAGTGAAAATTAAATTCAAATAATTTTAATTTTATTAATTGTATGAACATTAAATTATATTTATAAAATCGACTAAAATAGTTATTAATAAACAACGCTATTGATTGTCTATATTAAATAACCAAATATATTTGAAATTTCATTATAAATACTATTCAATTCAAATCACCTTTAAATAAATCAATTATAATAATAATTCTCTTTTATGCTTTTTGAAATATCTAACACTTAAGATATAACATTATTTTTATTCAATATTAGACAAAAAAATCAATATACCGTTTATAAAAACTCAAAATTATTATCGTATTTTATACTAAAATAATATTTCATAATGTAAAGATAATATTTTTAGGGAAATAATAATTATATTTATGTAGTTTACAAATAGTTTATAAATAAATTAAAAATAATATGAGTAAAATGTAATGATAAATAAGGTGAGAGGAGAGATAATTTTAGAAGTAAATTATTTGATTTAAACAGTGTTTTACAATAAACACAATATAATTTGGTATAGATAAAACAAATAATATATGTATAAATTCCACCTTCTCTCCCTCTAAAAAACACTCGTCAAGTGAAATGGACAGAGCGCAAGAGATATAAGTTTGATCAGTAATTACACTTTTCTGTTTGAGCGTAGACATAGCATGTGTATCACTAGAAAACATGCTTTTAGTTAATATTGTACGACAAGGCTGATCGAAACCGGATGAAAAGACTCCATCTTTAACATTAGATACTATACCTCTCAATATATGTGTTACAAACTTTATTTAATAGAGAATACTCTGCAGTCAGAAATCCAGTACTCTTAATAGAGGATGTCACTTTAGGTTGATCCGCGAGCGTTCCAAATTCAAGACAATGCCTAGATCATTTTAGGATCAGAGTTAGAGATTTATCTCACTTAAATAGAGCTCTCTCAGGATCAGAGGTCACTAACAACTCTTAGTACGCCTCATTTTCATCTAAAAAACACACTAGTACATATTCAACTTTCCATAATTATTTTCACATTAACAAAACATCAATCTTTCTTTAAGAGCACCTGATCCTATAACATTTCCATTAGCTCTCATTTTTCTCTTCTTCTTCTGCAGTTCATTTTCACTCGAAAGCTATCTGACATCATTTACCTACACCTTTTTCTCTCTTCGGTCTCCATAGTCGTGTGTTGATTAAACACCGATCTACTTATCGACTGAAAATGATACTAATTCTCGACTAATAGATTGCAACTCTGAGGAAATATTATTAACGTCCTTTTAATTGCAGAGCAGTATACCTACACCTATTCCGTCTATATCTTTCTGATATATATCTCCTCGTGCAGCTCGATTCTTAGCATAATGCTACATCACAAATCCTTCTAATTCTATTAAATACAGGGTGTCTATTTCACAACTCATAAGCATATTTATCAATTTTTCTGTCTCACTTCCATAAACAACCCCAAAGTATATATGTGACATCTTTCATATAACAAATAACTGTCACTTTTTAGATCCTACAAATACCTATTGTAATATCCCAAGCGTTATCGGCTTCATACTTGTATAACTTATGTACTTCTACAATGAACACATTATTTTTCAAAGTAGCAACTATACCCGAGACATAATACTCCGTTAGACAAATACTCAATATTACATATGAGTCCAATTATACAATACACACTCATATTTAAATTTGAAATTTAACTCTGCAAAAATCACCCATTCAGAGCTGCAGATAGTTCATCAAAAATCTTTCCTAGTACATATATCGTTAACAAAGAAATGATGCAGTAATTTTAGAAGTCGATTAGGTGTGTCCTTTCTATATTTCTCTAAACGAATAATATCACGTAGTTAGTACTTAAACTTCAGAACACTTGAATTGTTACAAGTTTTTTCAGCGCGTATTTCAAAACACAAATATACTTTGTAGCACATTCTTCAATGTCAATATCAAATCACAACTCCAAATAATAGAAATTACACCTAAAACTATTCACATAAATTTCACTATTTTTGCTTTAGAAATATAGAAACTGTATTGAATGAATAAACACCTAATTATTTTTTCAAATGCTAGAAATACCGATAAAAACTCAATTTTTATACATTTTACCAAATAATATCAAAAATGTTTATAAAATTATTTAGGAATAATCGTTACTTTAAAGATGTCACACATTTATATGTGATGAAATTTAGAATAAGCTATATATATACGTAATTTAGAAGTTAAAATTTTTTATCTAAATTGAAGAGAAAACACAAACAAATGATAAATATTATTAGGTATTAATATATATAAATAGACTATAATATTAAATATATAGATATAATTATACTATTAATCTCAATACCCACGTTAATTTAAGACACCTAAAAATACAATATATTTATAAAATTCACTTTTCAGCTTTTGAAATTTCAATTTTCAATATAATGAGAAACTATATAGTTAGTATTGACTAACTGTTTACAGAACTGACTCCGGCTCACAATTGATTTTAATGATTTAATACAAATAATTTTTATAATATTTAAAAATATTTTATAAGGTAAATAAATATCATACTTTAAGAGTTCTAATATTATATATATATATGAATGTTTATGATATAATTTTATAGAAAAAGTTCTATTATTTTTAAAGTTATAATATATTTTATTTATATAAAAACATAGTATATATTATTACTAAATAATATATAAAAATTTTAGTATATATATAAATAACAAATATTGAAATTTCATATATATAAAAACGTCAATATGTAGACTAACTAAAAAATTAATATAACACTTACTGTACTTTATTTATAATAATTTTTCTTTCAATGAAACACTTATTTTATATCCCTATAATGTCTTGAAATAGTATAAATTACCGTTAATAAACTACAATTTTATACATGTTACAATTACTGAATATTTCATAAATTAGTCTGAAATTTTTTGAAAATTACTTTTTTAAAGAGTTCTAAATTCTTATTAGTGAAAAGTTAAGAAAAATGCTAATAAACTTTTATCGTAAGTTATATTTTTTATTAAACAGAGTTTCTAACTAAACTATTGATAATATTTCGATATAATAAACTCAGTAGTTTGAAAATCTATCCTTTACAAAATATTTCAAAGTTACACACCTAAGACAATTAATGAATTTCAATTTCTACTTTTTGAAATATTCATTTCAAATAGTTCAAATATTATTTCAAATCATAATATTCATTTCAAATTTAAATATCGTCAAAGTTAAAAAATCAATATTAAGATTTACAAAATATTATTTATAAATGTTAGTAAAATTATTAGGAATAAAATACGTATACTCTATTTAAGTATTACTAAATTTATATGAATTGGTAAATATTTAAGAATAAATGACGTATTTTTATTTACTAATAATTACATCTGTTGATAATCTAAAACGAGTGTTACACTAAAAAAGGATTATTAATAGGACTTAATTAATAGATAACTTAGAAATTTATTGAAATATTTCATATTTTTATTATAGAATGTAAAATACTTTAAGAACACATTAAATAATCAATTTATTAAATTACTACTTTACTGACTGTTTTGACTATTGGGAACAACAAGTTCAACTCTTTTCACTTTACAATATCTATGAAAAATGAATTTTTTGAATTACCGGTGCAATATGAAGCTCTCAAAATTTATTAACATTTTATAGCCATTGATTATAATTTAAAGAATGCGTCTCAATGTATAGGAAAAAGAATCAGACATTCTCAGAGTGCTTAATATATTTAGATTGACTCTCTGACACCAACATTTTATACATGCTAAATAATTAAGCCTAGCTTTAAATTTAAGTATAGAGTGTTATATATACTTTCAAAATTATCTTGCCATTTTCTTTTAAGTTGACGGTAACGCTAATTAGCCATAAAATGCATAAAGATGGATAGAAAATATGATTCAGAAAGGTATATAAAAAACAAATATTGAAATTCTATTAAAAAACGTCGTCAATATAAGATACCTAAAACTATTATATATAAATTTATCACTTTTTCTGCTATTTATTAGGAATACTTAAATTATTATATGATAACATCAATATTTTTATTTCTCAATAATTCTGAAAAATATTACGTCGATTTATAAAATAATATATCATCAATTTTAAGATTTAGCATAAATAAATTTAAAATGTATGTAAATTGCTGTGCATCACTGATATATGTATTAATGAATTTCTAATAGTAAATGTGAATAATTTAAAATAAAGCGTAATTTTAGAAGTTAAAATTTTTATTAAACATAGTTATTCATCAACTAACGCAAAATTAATTTGGATATTATAAATAACATGAATAGTAAAATTTTCATTAAGTTTTAGCCGAGGTAGTGACGGTAGATAACACCTCAAATTTTATTACGATAATATTCTCTTTATTTCTGCTTTTCTGAATAATTGTATTTTCAATGTAGAATTACTAATTATATATTATTATTCCAATGATTATTGAAATATTTTTAAATTCTTTTTGAACACTGTTTAAAATTTTGTTTAAGATAATTTTAAAACAAAAAAATATTTCAAATGTTAGAATAAATTCTGATATAGGATAAATAATCGTACTATTGAAGATGTTATCTAAATTATGTATTGAGTATAGAATAAATTTATAAGTGATGAGATTAAAGCTCATTAATATTTTAGAGTAATTAAAAACACCTTATTTTTTCTTAAAACATTATTGTAAAATCTATTTAAGAAATATTTATTGAGTATTATATTAGAAAAAACAAATATATATTAAAATTTCTATTAAAAAATAAGACAATTATAAGACACCTCTAAAACAATTAATATAAAATCTCTTATATCTGCTTTTGAAATTATTGCTATATTATTAATATAATAAATACTAACTACTATATAATATTTTTTCAAATGCTAGAAATTTGAAAATAAATTTCGTCTTTTAAAGAACAACAATTTCTTTTACTGGAATAGAAATCAGTCGATTTTATTTATTAAAAATTTGATATAATTTAAGATCATAAATATACGATTACATTTTAATGAATGTACTTTGATTTATAATATAATATGAATATTTAAGCCAACAATAGGTATACTGATTATATTAGTATGAAGAGTAAAATTTTTTATATTATAAATACAATATAATTTTTTCTACAACTAATGAAATATTTGGTATAATAATAAAATACAATATTGAAATTTACTCATTTCTATAAATAACGTCAATTAAAGACACTATTAATTAAAATACAATATATAATAAATTCTTTTTTCTGTACTATTTGTGATAAATTTGAATGTAATTTAAAATTTAATTATTTTTTAGTATATCAGTTGTACTAAAATTATTTAACATAACTCAATTACCACCAACGAGTAGTCAATAATTTCTCTAATTGTTAAATGTATTTGATTAGAGAATTATTATATATTATGTGTACTTCCTTTCTAAATAAAAGATCAATTAATAGAAAAAGTACGTTAATATTTTATTAGAAGTTAAATTTTTATTAAACAGGTTTCACAACTAATAATTAAGGATATATATCATTATTTGGTTATATATATTATATTATAAACGATTAATATTGATAATTATATTCATTAGATAGAAATAATCGTCATTAGATTCCTAAAAAATTTAAATTTTTCATTTTCTGTTTTTTTTTATATATAAGCAATTCAATGAATCACTATTTTTTTGTTAATATGCAAAATATATATGTAGGATTCGATTTTGAATATAGGAAAAGTTTTAGGAGTTGAAAAATTAGGTATAATATAATAAATTCGTACTACATTATATATTTCTGTATCTATATATAAATTTGTATAAATTGTGAATAATTGCTATGTTAAGAGGTGTTAAAGAATATAATTTAAGATGGAAAAGATAGAATCATTTATATATTTAAAGCAAAGGTTTTTCACAACTAATGAATTAATTGGTATACGGTATATACTTATATATATATACTTATATATAATATAAATAAACAAAATAATTTGTAATAATTATTTCTAATAAATAAACGTCTCTAAATAATATAAGTAACACCTTATATAAAACTATTAATAAATATATTAGTTATACTTTTCTGAGTACTTTTTGAAATTGTCAATTATTCAATGAACAGTACGCCCCCTACTTTGTATTTTTGCTAAGAAGCATGAAGATAGGAGTGCAAATGCTCACTCAGTATTATAAAAAGCATTCTAATTTTATATTAAAATTTAGTTTTTAAACAATAATTCTATATTTTTATAATTGTTGCAATAATATATAATATGAAATATTAATCCTCGTACTCCGATTCACTCTCCCTCAAGCAAAACTCGTAACTAGTTAGAAGGTTGTAATAAATATGATATAATAAATATCAGGTTTTACAACTAAAGCGAAAAATAACTTTTAATTAGGAAGTTATAGTTAAAAAGGCAAAAAAATTATCTGATGACATTTCTATTCGCCGCATTCATTATCAGACTATCTCTAATATTGTACTTAGGATTACCATGCGCACGTTCTCCAATGCTTTTCTCTTTATTATATGGTAAAATTAAAATAAACAGCTATTTATTTGAAAAGTATTCTGTGCAAATTTCATGAATTTTCTTCGACTTTGTTTCAAAAGTGCTCTATAATCACACGTGTTAGGAATAACTCATAATAGTTTTCGGAGGGATGGTATTCAACCTACAAAAATCTATTAAAACATCTGAAATTTTACGAAAATTCTACTTTAAGATTCTAATAATTAGATGTAATGTGATAATAAATTTAATAAGAAAATAAGACTTAATTTTAGAAGTTAAAAGTTTTTATTATAATATATATAGATATAGATAAACAATGAAAATTATTGATATATATAAAAAATACTAAATAAATTGAAATTTCATTAAAAATACTAGACCATGTAGATTAAAACCTATATAAACTATTTTAAATTATAAAATCATCTTATTTATTGCTGATTGATGAAAGCTAATTACCAATCATAGCACATTTAATTTATTATATTACGAGGATATAGAAATAATATTAATAACTTACAATATATTATTATAACAAATTTAATATTCAAATAATTTGTAATAATGGTTATTGAAATATTAGGAAATGATATTCAGTATATATAACTTATTCCAGGATTCTTTTACTATATGATCGTTAAATATGTGTAAAATTTAGATGAATGTGAAGTAATTTTATATAGAAGTATAAATTTTTTATTATAACAGTATAGTATATATTATAATATTATATATATAAGTATATTATATGAAGATTGAATAACACATACTATTAAAATATCTTTTCTTTAACAAATCTTTTATTTGAAATATTTCATTACAAAAGAAAATAAAAGAATACAAACAATTAATATAAATTCTATAAATTTGTTTTATTATTGAAATTCTCATTCCCGCAGATATACTCATTTTAATTTTATTCATAAAATTGCAATGCTTTGAAGAATATTAAAATGAAATAGATTAAGCATTTGAAAAAAAACATTTTAAGTAAAAACTTTCGAAATTGATAAGGAAAAATACCGGCGTACTTTTAGTAAACACTTATCGAATTTGTAATGTGGTAAAATTTATGATAATAATTAATTAGCATATTATATAAAGTGATTAAATTTTTATATAAATAACAGGTATTCAAATACTAATAGTAATATTTGGTTATATATAAAAACAATATATATATTGAAATTTTCATTAATAAAATAACGTAACAAAAGACACATTTTAAAACATACTAAATTAATATAAATTATTCTCTAATAGTATAGATATTTTATGATAATAAATTTCATTTACAATGAAACTATTATTATTTATTTACATAAATGCTCCCGAAAAATGTTTTAATAAAACTTCATATTTTAAGATTTACTCAAATAATTTTTTAAAATGAGTTGTAAAAATTTAGATAAATAAATTCGTACGTTTAAGAGTTCTAAATTTGTAATGTGAAAATTTAAGAAAAAGCGTAATTAGAAGTTAAATTTTTTGTTTAATACCGATGTTTCATAACTGTCTGAAGAATTTGATTCATCTATTAATAATATAATAATATAATATAATTGATAAATTTCATTTATAAATAAAACGGACAATTTAAGATCACCTCTATAAAACTAATGAATATAATTCACTTTCTGCTTTTGAAAATTGCATTCAATGAAACACATTATTTTTATTCAATAATATTCTGGAAAATGACGTTAAAAAAGTCAATATTGAATAGCATATTTTAAAATTAAGGTTGTTCCAACAAATTTGTTTAAATAAAATTATTTATTTTAATTTTCATTCAATCTTGTTGAAGAGTTTTTAATTAAATTTGCATGGGAAAGATTCATAAGAAAAAGTGATATTTAAAAGTTTTATAATTATTTATTATTATTAAAAAAGGTTTTGAAGAATTAATTCATTTTTTTGGTATGTAAAAAAAATATTTGATAAATATTATACACAATCTGTATTCAAAATTATTTAAGGCATCGACCTTAACATAGACTGAATGATCAAAATCAACGCAGTTGTCGCTGATACTATATTTCTTCTTATTTTGAGTAAATGCATTTCAATGAAAACACATTATTTTTTCAAAATTGCTGGAAAATTGAAGCAAAAAAAAAAAATTGCTGTATATTTTCAAGATATTATACAAAAAAATTCAAAGGTGTTGCCATTTGATGAAAAAAAAAGATATTTCTTTAAGAGTTTAAATTCTGTTAATGTGAAAAAACTTATTTCAGAAGTCGTAGTTTTAGAAGTTATAAAATTTTTTTAATTAAATAACATGGAGTTTCACAACTAAAGAAATATTTGGATATAAAAACATAATATATTAGATATAAATTTACTTTAACTCATAAACGTATAACAAATTTAAATCCTAAAACTATTAGATATTTTCTATCTTTTCAGCTTTCGAAATTTGCATTATTATAATGAATATAAACGAGGATAATTTTCTTAAAACATTCGGCTGACATACAGTACGAATCTTATAACAACACAATACATCTTATATATATGGAGAACGCTGATTTACAAAATTTAAAGGATTTGAATTTCTTACGACATCATAAAAGACCTCAAATTGAAAGCTCTTCATCCATTAAGAATAAAAAATAAAAATTCGATACATTAAAAAATTATTTGTACTACAGAGGGATTGCATTGACAAGAAAGACCCTCTGAAAAAAGGCACTCACAGTGCCAGGCATTAGGTGAAAAGTCATCAATATACTTTTAAATAAAAGACTTGAAGTCTTGATTGAGGGGTGTATTGAGGGCCCATAATAGGTGTCATTTTTTTGATTAATTACCAACGGTAGTTTGAAGACTTAGAAGTTTTTTTCCCCTTGTAATGAGTTAATAAACCTGTGGTTTTTCTTACATTAAAAAAATAAACTCTGACAATGGACAAGAAATTATCATTTTCTTTAATGGTTCTAAAGATTTTCATTTAAAAACTAATTTATAAAATTATTTTTTTAAAAATTTCTTGAAGACTCGTATTATTTTTTATTTTTATTTTATTCTCTTTTAACGTAATCTACTACACACGCACATGCAGACACACACGCATATATATATATATATATATATATATATATGTATATATATATAGTTATATATACATATATATATTATATATATATATATATATATATATTATTATTATATATATATACATATATATATATATATTAATGGTATATCCATGTGATGTTATTTTATTATTTCAGATATAAACTACAAGGTATATATATATATATATATATATATATATATATATATATATATATATATATATATATATTATTATTATATTATATTATTTATATATATATATATATATATATATAATATATGTTATATATATATATATATATATATATATATATATATATATATATATATATATATATATATATATATATATATATATATTAGTGATGCAGGTAACATCTGGAAGAATTTCTACAGTCCAGTAGTGATGAAGAAACACACGCATTATCAAAAGATGCAGTGCAAATGATTGAAAACTATCACCAAGAAAACGACAGATACAAATCAAATGACGATCCTATCAGTTGGTGGTGTTAATTAAGCAAAATGCAAATGTTTACCCACGCTAAGTAAACTTGCAAGGAAATACCTGGCCTGTCCTCCAACTAGTGTTCCAAGTGAGAGTATTTAGCAATGCTGGGCTAATATATGATGAAAAGAGAAACAGACTCTCAGCAGAAAAGGCAGAAAAATTGATGTCTCAAGCACAACCTCATATTTGAATTTCAATACTAGTGCAAAAAGTATATAATCCATGTAAAATCTCTTTCATTAAGGTCGGAGGTTAGGGAAAGAGGTTGATGGGGTCCATTTGAGTTGGGTCCCCGTCCCGCACCCTGGTAACGATTATATTAATAGATTGTGGCTAATATAAATATATATATATATATATATATATATATATATATATATATATATATATATATATATATATATATATATATATATATATATATATATATATATATATATATATATATATATTAAACATCCGCATCCACATCCGCATCCGCGGATGCGAAAAAAATGACATCTGCAGCATCACTTAATATATATATATATATATATATATATATATATATATATATATATATATATATATATATATATATATATATATATATATATATATAAAGAAGTATATATATATATATATATATATATATATATATATATATATATATATATATATATATAAATATATATATATATATATTTATATATATATATATATATATATATATATATATATATATATATATATATATATATATATATATATATATATATATATATATATATATATATATATTATATGAAGAGTGATTCATGGGCTTCTACTCCTATTTTTCTCCCACAGAAAAAAAAGAGTAATGTCTTAGAAGAAATTCTTTCAACCTCGTATCCTTTTTGCAACATAAAAGAATAATAATTTGTGATTTTGTGAGGAAAGTTTGCTTATCTTACTTTGACGTAAAACTTCTCGACTCAAACAAATCTTGCATCTCGTGCATAATATGCAATTATGGTGCTTATAATGTACGTCAATGGAGTAAAGGAAGCGAAATAAATTATCATATGGTACTCTAACGATGAAGAGAGAGTTGAAAAAACATTTAGATGGCTATTATTTGATGCGTTGTAAATATTTCGGGTTATAATAAAAAAAAATATACATACCCAAGTCATGAATCAGCAATCCAACTAGTATATTTTTCAAGTGACATTCCTGTGGCAGTTTTTAAATGATTTCCTTCTCTTGTGGATGAAGAGGTTATGACAGAAGGGGTTGAATATGAACACAATATGAATTTTGAAGTTGATGCTTCATTCGCTAACTCACGGGGCAGGGTTTTAACCAGAAAAACTGAATTATTAGCAAGAGATTTCTGAATTTCGTAAGAGTCGTAAGAATTGTTAGCCTTAAGTTTAAAAGGAAAAAAAATATTAATAGAGAGCGATAGGAAAATAGTATTTTATCGTACTTGTGTATGATATTTTACAATACTTTAGATTTGTGAGTGGCTTAGTTCGTTGTCATGATGTATCAGGTTTGTCAAGTGCAATGAGTGTACCACTTTATGATCTGAATAAGTAGCATCTGTTTTTTGATAATTAGAAAAGAAGCCTTAAATTTGTAATTACTTTACAATGAAAATTTTTATGGACCACTGGCCACTTAGTTTATCTAAAAGAAAATTTTTTTTACAATTAATAAAATTCCGTAACCATAACTGAATCAGCTATAAAAAAAAATGCAATATCTCATCCTTTAGTAACTGAGAAAAAGGCCATCTTTCCTCCTCTCTAAATTATGAAGCAGTACGGGAAATCTGTAGATGTACAAGGAACTGTTTTAAATACATTGGTACAAACTTCTGTTTTATGAAACCAAATGCTGGACTTTCTGTATTCAAAACTTTAAAGAACTGTATTATTTTTATGGTGAAAATCTGTGTCCAGCTTTGAATCATTCTTGCCGAAAATGTAAAAATGTAATTTTGCAAAGGTTTGTAAATCTACAACTTCTGTTACAGCTTCTGCAGTTAACCTTTGTTGGATTCTGGAAGTTCTGAAAAGTTTTGGCCTGGTGATATTGTTCATCGCTTTTTTTTATTTTGGAAGTTTAGGTTCTTTTAGGTTAGGATAAGTTAAGTTGGTTTGAGTAGGTTATCTAAGTTAGGCTATTATAGGTTAAGTTATTTTAGGTTAGGTTAGGTTAAGTTAGCCCATAAATGTCCAGAAAAAACATTTTTTTAGTGAAAATCATCTAAAAATTAATTGAAACCTATAGATTCAAAAAAAAAAAGTTGTCTTAAATCAATTTTTAACAAAGATCTATCCATCCATTTATCCATCCATCCATCCACCCATCCATCCATCTATTATCCATCCATCCACTCATCAATCTCTCATTCCTTTCCTTCATCCTTTCATATTTCTATCATCCACGCATGATTCATCGCATTCCTATTATATCCATCCATGCCTTTCGATTCATAATCTTCTTCCTTTCTTCTATCCTTCAGTTCCTATTTCTATCTTTCTATTCTATCTATCGTATGTATGTATTATATCTATGTCTATCTAGTTTTAGTAGTTATTGTCTGGTGTATGCTATCTGATGTATTCCTCTTGATTAGTTATATGTATTCTATCTATCTGATTCAATCTATGGAGGTATGCTATCAGTATCTTATGATATCTATTCGTGAATTGATGCATTGATCGTATCTTACTATCTAGTGCTAGTCTAATTACTCTGATCTTATGCTATGCTATCTTATCTATCATTATCTAAAGTTATCTGATTTTAAATCTTTTTAGTTTTTCTTGATATTTTATTTTTAATCTGATTTTAACCGATGTATTTTGTTTAATTTTTTTTTTTAGTTGTTTGTCGGCTTCTGTTAAGTCTTTTACGTTTTTTTTATCATTATTGCGTTTCTTTTTTTTTGTATTTTTTGTTAAATCTGTTGTTCTTTGTTTCTTTATATGGAATGCTTTTATAATTTTCTATATTTCATCGATCTTTTCTAAATTTCTATGTGTCTTTCTGATTTATCTGATTTGTCTGAGTCTTTTTCTAGTTATGTTTTTAGTGTAGCTGTTTAGTTTCTATAGATGTTCTCTTTGGAATGTGTTTGTACCTATTTAACAGAGTCAAATAATCAATTGAAATGTTGGAA